>VXBQ01007921.1:1181376-1203023 GCA_013400175.1 Phainopepla nitens | reverse complement strand
GCCGGGGTGCTGCTTCCCGGCTCTGGGCTGTGCACGTGGCGAGGGGCTGCGGGAGGCCGTACCGCCGCAGCCTGTTGTGGGTGGCGGGAAGGAAAAGAGGAGCTCGGTACAGCAGAGCGCGCCGGGGTCAGAGCCCGGGCGTCGCCGACACGGCCCCCGTGGAGGGCAAGGGCAAGGGAGCTCGCAGCTTTAGTTTGAGTGACAGCTCCAGCAGCATAGAATTATTAATTGGGAGTTCGCAGTCTCTCAACACCTATACTCAAGGTGGGGTCTCCTTTGAAGTACAGAATCCAGCGTTCCCTAGCACAAGGTGGACATTGAGCTGTTGGAGTGACTCCAAAGCAAGGCCAGCGAGTGGATTAGCGGCACCTCTCCTGTGATGAAAGGCCGAGATAATTGGGATTGCTCAGCCTGGAGAAGAGGAGGCTTTGAGGTGATCTAATTGCAGCCTTCCAGTATCTGCAGAGAGCCTGTAAGAAAGATGGGAGAGGGACTTTTTCCAAGAGCATGTAGTGACGGGACAAGGCAGGAAAACTTTAAACTGAAAGGGAGTAGGTTTAGATTAGATACTGGGAAAGAAGTGAGGATGGTGAGGCACTGGAATGGGTTGGAGAAGTTGGAGGTGTCACATCCCTGAAGGAGTTCAAAGGCCAGTTTGGATAGAGCTCTGATACACCTGGTTTAATGGATTGTGTCCCTGCCCATGGCAGGAGGCTTGGGACTAGATGATCTTTAAGGTCCCTTCCAACCCAGGCAGTTCTGTAATATATATTTTAATATATTACCAAAAGCTAATTAAAAGCCTAGGCTATGTAATTCTGCAACCTTTATATCAGGGTTGTGAATACTTCTTCAGAAATAGGGCACTGAAGTATAGGTGTAAGGTGAGAGATTGCAAATTGTAATTAATATTTCTTTGCTGCTGGCAAAGTATTTATCCATGTCAAACACCTACCGAAGTTAAGTTGTATATAAACTAATTCAAATGCCTTTGATCTCAGCTCAACCAAAATGCCCTCAGATGGAAGTAAAGATTTTGCAGAAATAACAATGCACTTTTGTTGATGCTGCTCAAACTGTGTAGAGGGACTGGCAATGGCTCCAGCTCAAGGACTGACATGTCTCCCTCCACAGCCCACCACTCCAGCCTCCTTCCCTTTCCAGTTCCACCCACAGCAGCAGCCCTTTCCCCCTTTTAAAGTTGTTGCCTGTGACTTTTTATTAGCCATTTAGCTCTGCTCAGCTATACAGCTTGAAAAATGCATATTTTTCCTTCTGCTTGGTGTTGGCTTTATCAGTAAAATTGGGCTGGTGCTTGATGTTCAGAGGGGTGAAGAGGTGATGGGAGGGGGGAATAGCCCAGGCCAGCTGTGTGCACACTGACTGCTCATTTATGATGCAGATGCAAGAAAGGCAGCCTGGCTGCAAAAGGTAAAATATTACAGGCTACATCACAAGGTGTGCATGTGAACATACATACACAATGCTTCTTTCACAGGATTCCTGCTGTAAACTTTGTCCTTTACTGGCTGATTCAATCCTCTGTAATGAAAAGGTTGCCCCACTCTGAACTTGCCTGACTTTCTTTTCAAAGAATAGTAACAACAGAAACTAAAAAGATGGAAAAAAATATACTCCAGAGTGTGTTAAAAGAATCTTTCTTGGAAAATGAAAAGCCACGGTACCACTGGGATCGGCCATTCTTGGAAAATCAAAAGCCATTGTACCACTGGGATTGGCCCTTCAGAACCTCTGAAATTTTGCCACAGCCTCCATAGCTGCTAGAGAAATTCATTTGATACAGCGCTGCATTCCCTTTATGGTTAATTCACATTCATCCAGTGGGTGACCTCTGCAGCTCGCAGACAGGCAGGGCAGTAGGTGTGAAGTCACCTGGAGCCAGAAGCAGCAGAGCTGTATTTGTGTCATCTCCAGTCCCTGGTTCAGAGAGGTGCCGTATGAAGCGTCAGCTTTTTTTCTCCCTCTGTCTGATCTCACTGGTCGCTATAAAAGAAGTGCTGCACTGTTTAAGGTTTTGGCTGGCCAGGGTACCCCATTCATAGCCCTGGGTAACAGAAGCCTGAGTAAACCACAGGCACCATGCACCCATGGAAAACACCTGTGGTAATCCTTGTCACATTGCTGTTATGCTTCCTAATTTACTGCTTGTCTCAGAGATCTTGTTTCTTTGCTCTGTGCAAGTCTCCTTCAGTAAGCATTGCTTCTTCTTTCTAGACCTTTGTTTGCAAGATATGCATGTATTAATGCATACAAATTGGTCCCTAAATTGTTAACTACCTTAGGACACTTTGTAATCTGATGGAATCCAGACTATGTCTGATAAGCCTACAAATTCCTGGTCCATGTTTTAACAATGGATATCATCATGTGACTTGACAAACATCTACTTTTTTGAATAAAATGATTGTACCTTACATATAGAGATTCAGGAGATCTCAGCGATACCATGTTCTTTCATTTTCCAAGAAGGATTCTTCTAACACAGTCACTGTGCTGCTACATGATACAACCCCAGGAACACTCCTAAAAACCTAGAGAATTGGAAAGTATTCAATCAACATATCAGTTTATTGCTAAAGCAAGATCATATTCCAGTGAAGAGAATATGAAAACTGATATACCAATAGACCAGAGTCTTTTATTAACTACTGAGTGTTTTAAAACACAACAATGTGTAAAGTCTTTGTGCAAATTGAGTGCCAGGTTTCACTTTTAGACATTGAATGTTACTATTTTGATAGATTTTAAAACATTCTGTCCAGTAAATGCAAAACTGACATATGTGCACCAGAACAGCAAATTCTAAAAATGCACATGATGCACAAAGAGCCCAGAATATTTATTCTTCAAGTACACTGTGTTTTGTATGTTGTCTGATAGCTGTTAGGAATGCTCAAAGAATTACTTTGTAATTGCACTCTCACAGGATGTCCTTTTGTTTTTCAGAGAAATATTCCCCAGTGTTTCTCTTTGCATTCAGATGCCTTGAGCACGACCACAGGAAGACATTATTTCCCCCTTACCATTACAGGAGTATGTATCAACATAAGATCCATGCCATGCTTTTACACTAACAATTGTTCGGTAATTTATTTCTCTCGTTTCTCTCTTTCCAGTAGAAATACGTGATCCAAACCTGAGCAAACTGACTACAAACATTTTTGTTAACCTTATAGGCTTTGATTCAGAATCTGTGATACAAGAGAATCCACCATGCAGGACGGGGGTGTAATTCCATCAAGGACTTCTGGTGACCTCATAAACCATGAGAGCTGGCATGGACTTTAATAGGCACCACGTGGTTAAGTTCCCATGCATCGTTTTGAAAATGTAGGGCTTCATTTGATATTGCAGAAGGATACCAGACCTACCATGTCAAATTGTTTCTCTTTCTTCTAAAGGAGCCACCCGCTTTATGTTACAGTCAGTCCTCTTTGGTAGCAAATGAAATATGCTATTCTGGAAAATAAGTATTTTCTCTGGCAAAATGAACTTGAAAAGTGCGTTTCATAGAAAAGCACATATTTGGGTTATATTCTTTTAAATAAACTTTCGAAAATGATGGCAATAAATTCAAGTAAAGGTGCGGTCTGTGCAGGCCTGGCTTTGCTTGCAGATATCTAAGTAAGAGACATTTTAAAAAATAAATTTTTACATTAGTTAGAAAATATAGGAATAGAATTCTTACGGGTCAGTTGAAAAAGTAGACCATGTTAAACCCAGTTTAAGTCAAGCTAGGTAAGTTAGCTCAAATTGCTGATGGTGAATGACCTAAGTTAAAAGTTACTTGACCTAAAGCAATTTCATGGTATTTAGTACACCAGTTCTAGGATTCTGTTGTTTGGAATTTCCAGGGTTTCAGTAAGGCTGACTTGAAGTTTCAGCAGTTGAAATTTGTTCTATCACCTTTGTAGGGCGATTGGAGATTTTCTCCTGCCTTCTCTCAACCTAGATTTCACCTGCTGAAACCGATGTCCAGCCGTTCTGCAAACCTATACAAAGTTGATGGTTGTCAGCCTAAAAATAAGGTCTGTCAACTTGGCTATGATTCAGGTAAATGTAGCAATAGAGACATAACATAAATGTGTCAGCTTAGCTTATCTATGATATATGACATCTGTTTATAACCAGAAGATGCTCTAAAAATTGCTCATTGTGATGAGCAACATACCAGGAAAGGCTCTGTCCTTCTTAATTCTGAGAGTACAGGTCAGTGAACTGACGAGTCTCTATTTTTTTCTCAACATTTGAACTAATTTTGTTCCTCGACTGGTTCATAAACAACAAAATCTTTGTGGCATGGCTAGATGATGTTCCTGTATTATATACATACTGGGATATGTTATTTTTTATTCAGCTGTAGGTAACAAATCATCTTGAGAATAAAGGGGGAAAAAGAATACCTTCTATACGGAATATCCAAAACCTACTTGTTCTGGCCTTTCTTCCACCATAGTGTGAAATACCTGTTGTTTGTCATTCTCTGGGGTAACTTTTGAACTACATGCATCACTGCTCCCTATGCTATATAGGAGAAGTTAAATTTTTTACCATGTGCATAGTTTGTCCATATATAGCATGACGAGTGCACACCTTTTGTGTATTCCATGTCCTAGACCCTGGTAGAATAATTGTATTTGTGAAGTTTAGTTTAAATCTCATCTTAAAGAACTGCAAACGTGGATGTATGGGAGAAGGTAGGTTCTCTGTACATAGTACAATCTATGTAGATTTGATACAAGTTCCCTATTAATGACACTCAGAATTATTCCAGTTGTAATTTCATAGCTGAGATAGTTAATAAATTACAAGCATATGGAAGACTGTAACAGCCTTGGGATGCAAATTGTACTGTACTAGGTTAGATAGTTTGTACAGGAGGAGGATCCCTAAGGCTTGTTGAATAAATAGATGCATCTTCTCTGTACTCCATGAAAAATGATGTATGTTTTTGGTTTGTTTGTACTACTTTCTCCACATGAAACGTGTGTTTCGTCCAACAATTCTGTGGTTTCCTCACTTTGTGATAATAATTAACACCCTCACTGAAGTTTAAGCAGTGATGACATTTGTTTAGGGGGCCTGACTCTGATTTTTGTTGCTGTTTTGCCTTATGTTACTTTCAATATGCAATTGAAACCATTTTCCAGAATCGAAAGGTTCAGAGATTGTTGTTTTCTTGGTCTTACTCACCATTTAAAAACTCTTTCATGCAATATACCCTTCAGCCTTTGTGGAAACACACCCTCTCCAGCCATATGGGTCTGGGTTGATGGTAGCAAGCTCAAACTAAAGCCAACAATGCAGGGGTCTAAAGTTTTGGGGTTCGGGGTTTTTTGGTTTGATTTTGCTTTTTTTTTTTTTATTTTCCTTTCCTGAAGAAACAGAGAAATGGTACAAGCAGTAAAAAAGTAAAACAGTCATAAAGTAACTATTGTTTTGGAGGTAAATGTGCTGGGAGACAAAAAAAGAAAGAATATATTAAACCTTACTTAAAAGATTCCTAAAGCTTTGGGGAAAATTAATTTTAAGAAATATGACAATGGTTTTTTAGTCTCCCCAATAATCTTATAAAAATGATTAATAGCTTTGGAGTAGATGTACATATTTTGAACTTCCTTTCTGGACAGAGAACAAAGAAAACCTGGCTTGTTTGTGGTTGTGGAAGAATCATAGGTGGCTTTGTATAAGAAAGGCAGGTAGCTGCCAGGGACATCCAAGCCTCCTTCTCTTTCCCTGTTCTTTTTTTCCATAATAACTTTTTTCAATAAGTTGTCATTTTTTTCCTGATTTTCCTAAATAAAGTGAAATGTCAAATCAGCAGAGAATTGAAATGTATTTATAAAAAAAACAACCAAAAGGGCATCTGATGTTTTACAGACATTCCAACACCTTCAGGAAATTTGAACTCACACCAAAGGGTCTGATATTCATTTGAATCTCCATCTGTGCTGAAGCACATGTGTGCACACAACACACATTGAACCACTACAGTGGAAAAAAAAATCCCTGCTCTTAAATTATAGCAGCTCTCTACAATTCTTCTGTAACCACAAAGGCTTTGGTAGTTTTGAGACATTGCAGTGGCTTCGGGTGATCTGATCACAGAGCTTAGTTTTGTTAAAGAAATCCCTTTGCTGAAAGATATGGAAAAGCTGTAGGAGAAACACAGGGAGCTGCAAGTTCACAGCATGAGGGTTTGGAGTAAAGGGGAAGGGTTCAAGAAGCTGTTGTGGCAGCAGACACCCTACAGCCAGAGTTAACACTGGAAACACTGCAGTTTTAGTTCCCTCACCAGAAATCCCCATGCTCGCAGGAACGGATATAGTCATTAGTCCTCAATGGGAATATGACCTTTCCCTTTAAGTATCTGTGTGATGCTTTTGATCCTTTTGACTCTCTCTAAGGGATAGATTAAATATGTGGCACAATGTCTACTCCTGAGTGAGGATTAAGCCTGGCTTTTGGAAGCAGAACTATATTGCCTACCCCATCACCATTTATCACATTCTCTGGGGACCTGTTCTCCATTTTTGTTCCCCTCCCCCTAAACTTTTAGAAAATTCCCCTTCTCTGGGGTTTAATATTGATCTCAGCTGCGTCAGCCTTGGCTTTTCTGTAGTTACTTCTGATTTTACACTGAAACAGGTCCTATGTCTCAGATATCTTGTTAAACAAAGTGCTATTCTGAGGCTCAGCTCTTATGCAACCTGCACTTTCTTTAACATATTTTTGTGTTTGAATTTTAATAACAAATACCTTAACATGATTTATAGTTTTGTATCACCCGATATTTCAGTGAAAGTCCCTGAGGATAACCCTTGCCTTTTCATACTTGTATTCTGATTTAATGAAGCAGTGAAACATATGATTACCTTCAGGACCTGTGTAAATCCCATTAACTTCAATTAAGCCCAACAAGCTTTAGTGCTTCACTAACCAGGGATGCTTAAGGCTAACCTGCACACAAATGTTTTGCTGAATCAAGTCTTAGTGCTTTATTACTTTTTATTCCTGTTTCTCTTTTACTCTGTCTCATTGAAATAATAATTTTGCTCTTGTGGTATCCTTGCATGCTGCTTCCAAGTTAGAAGTTACACTGGGACTGAAGGTCTCATTCAGGAGAGGATAAAATTAATCCGTTCTGCAGCTGTGAACCAGAGAAGTCCCAGCAAGCTTCCCAGTAAAATGAAAAAGTGATGGTATGCCACTCTGGCTCATAAAAATGTAATTTAAGCATTGCCCTCTCAATAAAAATATCACATTTAGGACACAGTAATCCCCTTCTGAACCTTATCTTACTTTTCAACAGCTCTTTGGACTCTTAGAATTGATGCACTTTGAATTTCCTGTTGGTCAGGTAGCATGACTTTCTTCAGCTCCCTCCCACAGCCACAGCTTTGCGCGTCGTTCTAAGCAGGCAATATCCAGTCACAGGCAGAAAGCGGAATCGCCGGTCTAAAATTCAGTAAATTCAGGAGCTTTAAGGTACTTAGCTGACAGACTAAGTTGACTTTGGAACTACAGCTGCTCAGAGCTGTGGCCTTTGCAGTATTGCACCAAAATGACTGAAACGTCAAAAATGCTTTTCAATTGTTTTCTCAATGTTCCTGCCAGAATCTTTGCCTTCTTTTAATACTTTTTTCTTTTAATGAGCTCCTGATTTATGACATGAAATCACCAGACACCTAGGTTCTTTGGGTTTATTAAGGCAGACAAATACTTTGGTGTTAGAAAATCATCGTAAGAATATACATTTTTTTCCATATTAGATTGAATCGTTGTAGGCAAGTGCCCCAATCCTCCTCCCACCTATGGTCTGGAGGTATTTCTGCACAAGGAAAAAAATAACCCTTTCCAGTTTTTGCCTCAATACAGCCAATGTTTTCACTGGGGGCAGAAGTTTGATTCCTTTTCTGTCTCCACAGTATTCTGCATTTTACCTATATCAAAAGATATGCTTGCTCTGCCTTAGCATATTTAGTGTAGTTTATCTTCCAAATAGGAGTCATCTTTCCAGCTTCCATGTCTGAGCTGCACTGGTGATTTATAAGCTCACTGTCTGTTTTCACGATGTCTTTCCTGGCTGTCTTATATCTCTCCCCTGTGGAGCACTGGGCCTTAGAATCATTGCAGTAAAGACAAGCAATCAGTCTTCTTTAGATACATATTGGATTTTACTGGTGCCTGAGTCTATAGAATGTGCCAATGTCTTTTGTGGTTCTGGAAGGAAAACCTTAGAAAAGTGTGGAGTTTCGGTTTGGATACCAGGAGCTGGTTGGGACTTTTTTAAACAAAGTGTTCTTTTCTTATTGTTCTTTTCATCAGATAATACTGGGAATAGATGAACAAGTTTCAGAAGGAGTTTTGGAGCTGCAGGGTGGTGTTTCTGCTCAAAATCACAGAGCCATATGTTAGCTTTGGACTGTCTGGAAGCAGCCTCATTGCAAAACACAGCTCTGCTTCATTCAGATGAGAGATTTAAGAATATAGGGATGGCCACATCAGGCAGCCCAAATGCCTCTACAGCCCTGCAGCCTGTCTCACAATAGTCAGTGGTGTGTGTCTGCCAAACATATACTGAAATTTTCTGTGCCTGTGCAAATTGAAGTCAGTCATGTGACGTCTGTAATTAATAGTCCTTGATTTTTTTCTCCCCATGAATATTTCTAGCCACTTTACACACAATGTAAAATTGTAGCACTTGCAACATCCTGTAAGATTGAATCACAGTGCTTGCTTGTACCTTATATGAAGTGTCTTGAATGAAGGATCTCTACTTTGGGCTTGCCAATTGCTATTTTATTTGATAATCTTTAGTTCTTACATGGGAAGAATCTATGAACTGTTATTTATATTCACCTTCTTCTTGCCATTCAGTGTTTTATTAGGCCTATATTACTGCTTCTCCAACCAGAACATTCCTGATCTACTCAACCTTCTTCATACAGAAACTATTTCACACCTTTCTCCTTCAATGAAATTTATCTGAAACAATTCCAGTACAGTCTCCTGTCTGTATCATATCAAATGTGCATGGTCTAGCCTCAGGCTACTGAGCGAATTTTTTTGGTAAATAAAGACATAAATGTTATCTGAAGCAAGATTTTCCCTGTGGTTTTAGAAAAGTTGAATGCCTCAGTCACAGAAGACATGGATAGTCCTTTCCCTTCAGTGCTTCAGTAGTTTTTTTTAAACAAAGAATACTATTATTTAATACCCAAAGAAAAGATAGCAGAGTCTGAGGTCATCTCTATAACCAAAAGCGTTTGGCTTGGAAGTGAAAATCTTTGACCTGTCTGAGCTGCCTGAATTACCAGGTTATTTCTTTCAGTCTGAAAGAAGGCTTTCTTTTGCTTTTCTCTTTGAAAGGCCCTTACTTCTTCCCACCATAGCATGAGGGGTGAAGAGGATAAGAAGAGAAATATAACAAGGGATGGCAAAACAGCTCTAACCTCTGTGGTAACACGTGAGACACAATTGCACAAATTTTATGTTCAGTCTGAAAAACTTCTCCTCAATTGACTCATCTAAACATGGGTGGTGGGCACCATTTGAAACAAAACAGGCTACCTGGGACACCAGGTTATCTCTTCACACATAAGGAGAAGCTGTGTCTTTGTGGAGTGACAGCTAGTGAGCTGATTAGGTATCTTCAGGGTTTAGAAAAACCACAAAACACTTGTGTTTAACAATAGTATTCTGCGTCTTCTTTCTTTCTTTCTGGTTTTCACTGCCTGTGCCCTCCATATTTGTTTTCATTTACAGGTGTAGTACAAGTCAGGTACAACACCCATTTGGGTACAGTTCTGCTCATTTGTAAAGGGTGTGCACAAAATTCCATTCCTTAAAACACCAGTAGAAACAACAGATATTGATTGTAACTTACTTGCTTTCAGCACTCAGGTTGATGTTTCACATTTCTTTGGAAGTCTGCACTCTTGTGACTGTTTCCTCTAAGACTCTGTCTTGTTTTAATGATCTTAAGGCAGTCATTCAGCCCGCATTAGATTCAGGGATTCTAGGTCCATTTGATTTTACTAGGGTTAGACCTCTCTATGTCCTTGGGTATTGTTTTCTGCTTTTTCCAGGTGTTTTTATACATAAATATATCTTTCACTTAACTTGCTGAATCCAGAAACTTTATATACATCAGTGATATGTTATTGTTGACAGCCTTGAAAACTTCCCATCTTTTAAGATTTACTCAGAAATTCAGTGGTTGCTAAAAATAGAGTTTACAGGCGAGTCAAATGCCTGCAGCTGAACAAAGAAAAAAGACTGTCTAAGCAATCCAGTAAGATATACAGATATAATTTAATACGTGTTAGTTGCCAATGAGATATGAATCAATTTCAAGATTCAATTTTATTTTGTGAATTAATTGGGCCAGATTTAAGTTCTCTCACCAACTCTTCCTTTTCTTCTCATTAGACTCTATATAAGCAGCCGTAAAATTGTGTGGGTTGGAAGGAACCTCCGGAGATTGTGTAGTACAATCTCCTTCCAGTTAAAGCAGGCTGCTCAGGGCTTGGTGCAATCACCCTTGGTGTATCACCAAGGAAGGACTCTTTACCAACTCTCTGGTCAACAACTCTAACATTTTTGGGTTTTGTTTTTTTCTACACATAGTCAAAATTTCCTGTGTTCCAATTTGTGCTTCTTATGCTGTTTCCTTCTGAGGGCCACAGTGTCCTTCCTGCAAGAGGCAGAGGAGGTTACCAGTCTGGATACCTCTGTGTTGTTACAGGGTTTTGCTATTACTGTAGCCTTGAATGCAGACACATAATTTGAATGTGTATTATCTGTGTAATAACAATTTCTACCTCAAGTTCTAGCATTATCCTTTAAAATGAAACTTTTGAAAGAGAATCACATTTGTAATGACTTGAATTTGGGAAATACAGATTGATTTGAATATTAGTAAAGTTTTGCTCCTGGGATTTGTATTCTATGTTCACTTACTTCCTTGAAAGATTTTTGAGAGAACTGGCAAGCAAATTGAACAGACAGATGAATGGAGAAAGAGCACTATTACTACTGTTTTATTTTTGGAAAATTGAAATAAAATGCTATTTTTCCTTTCAAAAATATATGTCTTTAAATCCATTTCCTAATAAGAAGAATCTGAATGAATTTACATTTTTTAAAAAATTTCTTTTCAAGAGAAAAAGTGGTATTAGATTTTGCAGTTTTTAAGGACACGTCTATACTAGGAAATGGTATTCTATTGTATGTTTTGAATGCCTGAATTGTTGCCTCTACTGCCAAACTGTTGAAAAAGTCCCCTGCAAGTTTTTGTCCTGAGACAGGTACTGGTCTCACCAAGAGTATCTGGGCATCAGTTGGAGTCTAGCAGAGACTATGGTTCATTCTCAGTAGGCAAGTTTGGAAAGTAAAGAGGATTTGAAAAGATATACACACTCTATTCCATATTGTTAGCCTTAATGGGGAAGAATATTCATTTGCCTGCCAAATTCTACTTGTACATACTTTGGCATCTTTTACCAGATGGAAATAAACCAACTCAATTAATGTAATTTATTATATATATTTATATAATTTATTTCCGGTAGATCTATTTTCACAATTCCCAATACAGAAGGAAGACTCAATTTCTGATCTCAACAGTTTATCTTTCTTCCTTGTTGACTGCAGGTTATTACATGATAGTGGTGTTTAATTTACTTTTCTCACTTTGCCATAAATAAAAATAGATTTTTTTTCTCAAAGATCTTAAATTCTTCTCAGCAGCTAACAGTTACTTATTCATTATCTTTGCTACAGTAGAAATAAGAAATAGAATTATGTTCATGGAGAGTGGTGAACAGTTGTGAATCCACCTTAATCTTTTGACATCACAACCAATTTTTACATTAATTGATGTATTGTGCATCTAAATGCCTAGTCTTTGGAGATTTAAGGACGTGGAACTCATATCATCAATTTACTTTAGGGCTATCAATCCTATCAATCTTTTTGGATCTAAATTCCAGAAATTTCAGTAGGTTAAAATTATAATTACTGTTGAGTATTTTTCTTCTGATTTGTAGAGACTAACTTGTTCTCCAAGGTAGATGTCTAGATTCCCATTACTGTTTCAAACCAGTATCTAGAATAGTTGACTAGCTGAGCAAGGAAGCATCTAAAATCAAAAGGAAAATAATGAACTGCCCAGAGCACATGAATAGGTAGTACCCATTTCAATGAAGAGAAGGGCAGGCAGAGCCTGGGAGCTTTGCTTAGAGCAGACCCTGAGCTTGCACAGCCTGATCCCCAGCAGCACAGGAGACAATCACTACACTCAAACAGAAGAAATTACGTTTAAATATAAGAAAAAACCCTTTCACTGGGGTCAGAGTAGTCAAACACTAGGACAGGATGCTTGGAAAGTTTGTGGAGTCTCTTTACCTGGAGATATTTGAAATTGCAGCTGAACATGATCCTGAGCAACCTGTTCTAGCTGAGCTTGCTTTGAGCAGGGGTTCATAGTAGATGATCTTCTGAGGCCCAACCTCAGCAATTCTGTTTTTCTTTGTTATAGTGGAAGGTTGTGAAGACAAATCAAAAGAGGATAAATAGTCAGTGAAGAGCAATAAATTATGAGCTTCTGGTACCCAGACTTTTTCATTAAGAGCTAGTTGAGGTACATATGACCTGTGTATTGCTGTGCAGGCATATTCATATGTGGAAAACATCTAGTTTCTTGATCCAGATGGAACATAAGGAAAGTCTAGTCAGGGCATCCATGACCAGATGTGGAATTCAAGAAACACAATTGAATTTTGGAAAAGAAAGCAGTTAGGGCATTTAGACACCACGTGATTTAGGTGTAAATCAGACCTTTTAGTATGTTTTTTTTTTGTTTTTTTTGGGTTTTGTTTGTTTCAATTTTAATTCTTGAATTTGCTGTATATCTGTACTTTTATAAGGATATTCATAATTTTCCACCTTCAGGCTTAACAATGCGTAAGCAAGAGAGGAGTGAAAAAGTTCACATCCACCTCCAAAAGAGAAAATAAAAAGAGATTTTTGTCTGTCTTTCTGCACATTCCTACCTTTGAGGCCATATCATTGCTGGTACTCTGTGCCAGCAGCCCTGCATTCTTAATTTGAATATGTATGTAAAATGGATGACCCTCACCTTCCCACAGCTGTGCAACTATTATAACTTCAAATAATGTTTTACAGCTGGGGCACAGGGCTGAAATACTGCATGTGGTTACTTACTTCTTTATATATGGTATCCTTCAGTTCCAATACGTGTCTGCTCTTCCTCAGTAGGGCAAATATTGACATAGAGTATTTTGCTCCCCTTTAGCTCTCACACTTCCCTTTTAACCAGATGTACCAAACTCTTTCCTAACCTAGTCTGTGTCTACTACTATGTATGTTGACAGCAATGGACTTGTAAGTGGGCCTATCAACAGTGGATATTTTTCTTCTCCATTGTCGTTGGAATAATGGTATTTCTTTCTTTATATGGTTTTGTGTCTTACAACTCAATAATCCAGTGCAGACCTAACTGTCTGACTGCAAGACACCAGTCTGTAATTTGCCTAATAAGCCTAAACAAAGGAAATCCCTCGACTTAAGGACAAGAATGTGTCCTGCATTCTTAGTATTCTGCAAAGTAGAGAGCAAAATTGCTCTCCTCTTTAAAGTCAGAATCGTTACCCATACCTGTATGGCCAGATTCTTTTAAAATGTAGTAAATAACATTATACATAATTATTTTTCAACAGCAAAATTTTATTTGCTACTTTAACTGTTTTTCTTGTTTTTTACTTTAAGAGAAGAAGAATATAAATGTTCTAGAAGAATACATGCTGAGGATAGCTTTCAGCTGCTGCGCTCTTAACTTAAGCCAAGTGCCTTGGAAGTGCAGGTATGTTTACATCTGGGTTTTATTTCTGGCCCACCTCTAATAAAGATGCAACAACGATAAAGCAAAACACAACACAACATGATAATATATGGCACATAATAAAGAACTGCCATAAGTACACAGGGGGCTCAATTTTGCTTTCACTCTATCTCTGCAAAACTCCACTGTTCATGACTAAACCTTTACAATTGTCAGAGTTCCTTGTGGTTCAAAAAGAGACATTTTCCAGAATAATGAGGTCACTGGTTCCCATTTGCCATTCCACAATATTCTGTTTATTCCTAGAATCCCTGTTCTTTCAGCAATAGCTGATGCTCTCTGTAGCCGTTACTCCTGTGGGAATTGAGACTTTAAACATTCATTAAAAAGTGAATTGCTATTGTTGACAAAATACAGATGGCCAAGCATGAACTACTGACACCTATGAGCACACTTTCAGTGCAGTGCATGGCGACGTGGCCATGTGAGTGCTCTGGTTGCTTTTACCCAACCAACGCGTGTCCTTTGTTACCAGACTGGCCCCGCTGTGTGCTTATATTCCTTTTCCTAAATGTGACACAAGCTGTTAAAGTAATTTCTTTAAAAAATGAACTGAAATTATTTCTGCTTTTGAGAGTGAGAAAAGATATGCTCTTTCACAGCGAAGCTATTAGTGGACAATATGCGTACAAGGCTCAGCTCACAAGATAATTACCCTGAGTCAAAGCTCTGCTTCAGGCTGCTGCAAACATAACACTCGATGACTCCCAGAGGCTCTGCCCAAGCGGTGGGGTGTGCTCCAGAACCAAGTCCTTGATCATCCAGGGGGGACCTGGCTGGGCCGGAAACGGGAGTGTGGGGGCGAAGGCTTGAAGGAAGTGAGCCAGAAGCCAGGGTGCAGCTGGGGCACACGCAGACACACAGACACAGACACGCAGACACACGCACATGGCTGTAGGGGCTGGGAGGCACACCCGGCTTCTGCAGGTTAGACTCAGCCACTGCTTTAAATCAGCCATGTATTTAAACAGTTTATTAAGCTGCAGCCGGCAGACTTAGTCTCTGAAGACTGCAGTTAGATGCTACACCTGGGTGTAGCATGCAGCATTACACTTGCATGATGACATGTACTGCACTCCAGGTTGACATGTGGAAAAAGCTGAGGGAAGGCTCAAGCATTTAACATTTTCAGCTTTGGGAATACTGTGTTGTAGTCTAAGACAGAGACAGTAAGATGAAACTGGTTGGACTTTTTGCATCTTTTTCAACACTTCTAGAGATAGAAATTTTGGGCAGAGAGGTAGAAATTGCAAAGCTCACATAGAGCTTTAGGTTTTTTGGGGCTTAAGTTTTTTCTATTTTTATATCTTCTCCTATATTCTTCTCATTGCCACTATAATTCACTTTTTTCTCCTCACCCTTATATATAAGTGAGTAACATTGTTTTTTCACTGTTTTGCTACTGATATATTCAAACTCTTCTTTTTCCTCTCCCCTTTATTTACAGTTTTGTGGTCCTCTTTTCTCCCTCATAGTCCTTTTTTTTTTTTTTCCTAGCTTTTGTTTCTTTTCAGGGTGTGGAAAATTGCAACTTGCCATTGTTTTTCTCTAAATGATATTTCCCATTTATTGTGTTTGCGTGCTTATGTGTGTTTGTGTGTGCATAAGAGAGAGGACAGGAGATACTGTAAGGCTGCCAACAAAAATCAAAATTGGAGGAGACAGGAGAGCAGAGGGAGTAAGAGACTGTCTTATTGAACTTGGAGAGGAATGAGGCCCACCTGGGGCTGAACCAGCCATTGGGAAGATTAAGGAAATAAAATAATTATGGAAAGTTAGTGCTGGAATTGTGAATGGGCCTGAGAGACCTGGCTGAGGCTCAGGAACTGGGAGTGGTGGCTGCCTGAGTTGAATCAAATGCTCAGTCACTCAAAAATGGAAAAAATAAGGATAGAGTAGACACACTGAGAAATTGGACTTTTGTACTTTTACTTGACTATTTTAGCCTTATGCATTGAAAGCGGATGACTCTTTCTTTTCTAAAGGATGGAATCTGAAAAAATATAAGCCCAGGTCTATTTGGTGAACATTTAGGGTACTATGACCAAATACCCAGAAATAAGAACACAGTCTATAAGGAATAGCTCCTCCAATCTTTGACCTTTCGAATCAGAGCAAAGCTCTCGGCACCAATGCTGTGAAACACAAATGGGGTCAGCACAGTTAAAACAGGCAGAGCTGCGAGCTTAAGGTTCCTGCTTCTCCCTGTTTTTTCATAAAGAAGACTTAAGGTAATCTCTTTCTAACTGAGTAGGTATTGTCTGCTTCTGAAATGCATTATCCCAAAGCTAATGCTAAAATGTAAAGAACAGGACAGTAGCTTGAAAATTCATTTTTTGCATAATCATCCAAATGACTCTAGTGTGCACCACAATGAGAATTTAATGCTTCTTATTTTACTCTGTGGTTTTTGAGTTCCTATTCCTTTTGACTTTAAAAAGTTCACAGAAAAAAAAATGCACTTTAGTAAATAAAAGTATCTTCCAGCATGCACATTTCCTTAAAAACCAAACCCAAATTATTTAAAATTATCTACTTTAGCTTCCTAATACACTTTTCATAATATCAAATAGATTTATTTGGTAGGATGTGTATTATTAAGTCTTAAATGAAGTGTGGCTAGAAATTTAGAACCAGTTCCTCAGCTAGCATACATAGTCACAATTATCCACTTCAGCACATCAAGTTCTGGTTACAAGCAATAGAACTAGACTGCTTGAAAGGTGCAAAAACTTGTTGAACAATATGAAAATGAGATCAGCACATGTTTCATTATCTTTTGCCTGGATTGATATATCTATTTGAATATATAAACATGCTACTTATGACTTGCTTTTCATGTTTCTTTGTAAATATCCTCTAATAGTTTATTTATTGTTAACATAATGACTGGACTTACACTTTGGTGTTCCATATGCAACTCTTTTAGTATTATGGCATATAAAAAATTTGTAAATACAGGGATATTTTAAGACTTGTGTATAATAATATGGTAGGTGGTTTGAAACTTTCTTGTGAAAGGGAAGCAAGTTAAATGCAGTGATAAATGAAATAGAAAATCATTGTATTCAAAATCTTGATGAATACCATCAACACTTTATGACTGAGGGATTTGAGAAAAGATGGAGGAGGAATAGGATAGGAGTGATCAGAGTAAGATTTTTTTTTAATTGCAAAGAAGGAGAAATAAGTCATAAAAAGAAAAACATATCCTTTAATCACTGTATGCTACTTTTTTTCCTAATCACAATTTGCACCACTGATACAGTAAACAAAACTGACATGAGAACATGTCATTATGAGATGTCACAACTCATGCTACCAATTTTTGTAGGTCATACAATCCTTACCAGACCACTGCAGAAAGCATACAATTTTGAAATGCTTGGAGGGGCCCACCAGATATTAACTTAAGAATTATTAGTTGTGGATAGAAATAGGCTGAAGGCATTTCCTGCTGTGAACAACACTTGGAAGTTCTCCTTTTGCAGTACTGTAGAAAACAATGGCAGAATTTATGCAGCATTCATAGACAGCAGATATCCCCAGACACTTCAGAAATGCTATCAGATTAAAACTGCTCTTCAGTAAGGCTTCATACTTTGTTTCGGTTGGCCATATAACAGTAATTCAAGTGTGAATGTAAAATGAATCTTATTTACTTGATTGTTGAAGTGTGGATATGGTGAGATACTGAAGTGAATTTTTAAATATTTATTTTCTGTTCTGGTGGAGGTGATAAAGACTTTCTAAATTTTAGCTGATGAAAATGCAGTCAGGAACTGTGGACACGACCTACCATGAAATCACAATCAAGCCTCCATGTCTCTGACCTGACTCATGACCAGTTACTGTTAAACCTGTGTGTTCTCTTTTTCTGATGGATTCAGTACTATACTATACTACTATACCCAGGAGGTGCAATATGAAAATCCCAGGTTACATATTTGGGAAGAGCTATCTCTCTAGCCCTGTATGTTTGTGGATGACTCTGTGCCACTCAAGATGAGTCCAGATCATACTTTTACTGACTCTGATATCTTTGGCTTTGATGAATATTGGCCTGCAGGCTCTCAAGGGAGTTTGAAACTATGCTGTCCTAACCACCTTTACACTGGAAGAGACCTAGAGATGGACAAATATCAAGGTTTTCCCCACGTCTACACAAGCCCAGACGATAGCATGTGGACATCACCTGGGTGCTTACTTTCCTTTTTTGTCTGTCACTGGAGGCAGTGAATTGGCTTGTAGCAATAGAAGGTGAGCAAAGGTTTTAGTGGAGAACCATAACAACCTGATGCTATAAATGAGCTGACATAAGGGTTGGTGTGTTTGCTGTTCAAGGCAGAGCAGATTAATTGCTTATGGATAGATGCAGGAAGATGATGTGACTCCTGCTCCCTTTTCTTGTTTGCCCTAGGGAAAAGGCTGCTCTGAGGTCCCTCTCTCTTATGTCCATACTAGTAAGACAGGCTTACCACTCTGAATCATTATTCACATTTTTGCTTTAAGTCCACAGATGTGATTGCTTCCAAGATTTTGAATATTTGAATCTGAATGTATTTAAGACTGAATATTTGGCTCCATTCTTGTGGAAAGCTACTGAGAAGTACTGTTGCCTTTTTGACAGATAACACTGTCCCTGCATTTAAAATAAGTGGTGTAGACTTCTAAAGGATTTTTATTATCAGTATAAGACATGGGGTAGATTGGGCTCGAGAGCAAATGGGTACTATATGGCTGGCTGGCTGCAGAAAAGAGGGGTTGAAAATTAGCAAAGATTCATTTAAAGATGTAGCAATTTCTCGAAGAACCATCAATGGCTTCTTTTTCCTTTTATTTGAAGACTGAGAAAAGGAGGGATTTTCCTATTTCTGTATTTCCAAACAGATTCATGTAGGTGAGATAAAAAATTCAACATAACAACTTTTACTTATGTCTAGGTAACAGTAAAACTTCTTCTGGCTTATGTTATTGAGAATTGTATACTGGATTTGGTAGAATCCCCATCTAACCCCAGCAGAGTACAAAGCTCCTCTAAAGACAGACTCATTTTTTCACTAAGCCTAGGAAATATGTGAATACCTTATTAATCCAAAAATATTCTCTGTGTACAAGGAATGAAATGCTTACCACTTAATTGAAGTTCAGTATATTACTGGTTTTTGGTACCATCTAATTAATTTGAAATCAAACCCACTTTTATTAGTTAGTATCAATTTGCATAACACTAAGCAGAGGAAGAAAATAATTGGTAATGTTAGCAGTACTTCTGAGGAGTCATTAGAATTTACTTGACTTTCGAGATTAGCATGGATTTAGATTTGGTTGCTCCTAAAGTTGGAAATAAAAGAACCCTTCATTTTCAAAGTACAGGAAGAAAAAATATTCTCTAAACTCTTCCATAACAGTGGGGAAAAAGAATTCTCGTGATTAAGAAGTACAAATTGGCACTTTGTGTAGAACTTGTATTCATTTTGACGAAATGGGGCAAAGCTTCTTAGGTAGATAAAAATGCAGTGTTACGTTTGCAGGGGAGAAGAGGAAGAGTAATGATTGACTGACAATAGACAAATTTACCTTCTGTCCTTGGTTGTATGTAGGACATAATAGCACTTTAAGTTATGGAGCAGCTAAAGAATATTTTACTGGAAGCCGTTCTAAGCAGTGGCTTGAATAGGCTCCATGGGATCCTCATCTGTCCCAAATCTCAAAATGTGATCAAGCCCACTCAGTAAAATGTTTGGATGTATTAGAGTTTGCCCAAGTACAAACCCTGCTAGGAAAGCCAATTATTTCTGCTGGGTCGGAGAGTTTTTGTATCAGGACTTTACAGAGCCTCAAGTGGGACCTATTGTACTGTTTGAAAGTGTAGGAGGGAATGGAGTTTGATGTGCTGGATATATTATTTAAAGAGTTAATGAACTGACATATGTTTATACTTACAACTGATAATCTTCCTTTGGAAAATCCATCTAACTCCTCAACTGCACAAAATTGGCATCCTATGTGACCTAAATTGGATTTGAAAATAATATTTGGATAAAAATCAAAAAAATACATCCTACTGGTTATATATGATTGCTTTATGATGTTTGATAAGAATGAAAAGCCAAAGGATTTGACAGTCCTAGAGCCTGGCATGTAAAATGAAATTCCTGAATGTAAATTAGACAGATTAAACTATCCTTTAAAAGACTCTTGATGAAGAGAAGGATATATTTTAAATGCAATAAACTTCAGACCTCCTTAAAATGGCTTAAAATGAGGTCCCAAATGCTTGCTAAGAAGAAAATCCACTGGTTTTGATTTAATAAAAAAATTTTGGATTCTAATTTGAAAAAAATGCCATCACTGTATTCACCTTGCAGAAATAAATATGAAACCATATGGAGAAGCATATTTCCACAAATGTATTCCAATTTAAGATGAATTAACTGTATGTTCTACTGTGTAATCAAACAACAGCATACTCCTTGTATTTCTCCACAATTATTAAAGAAAATAATTTCAGCTTCTGTATGACTTCTCATAAGAAATGCACAAAAAATAATGTGCTCTTGATAGAAGTTCTAAATGGATATCAGAATAATTTTTTTGTAAGATATAGGTGTCACAAGTAAGGATGAGGTATTTTTATGTTACTAAGTTGCATATGTGATTGGCTGTGCTGGTAAAAGAGCACAAAAGAGTCTTTGTTATACTCTCAGTAGAGCTATTTATACATTGTGACTTACTGTGTCCAAAGACTGCTTCCTGCTTCCGTTAAAAAGTGGTCCCTCCAAATAAAATAAAAGCCATAAACCCTGACATTACTCAAGCCCTGTCTATTGAAACAACAAGAAAAAAAATCACACATGATTTTGCATTGCCTATATAGAGTTCTCTTGAGTTTACTTAAATACAGTTCCAGATGAAGCATACTGTGAAAGCAATGCCTTCCATACCTAAAGAAGCAGAGAGGCATTTTATTTGGTTTAAAAATAATGATGATCGAGGAAATCAGGTGCATCTACAGGGTATAGCTGAAGCTGGGGAGGAATGCAGCAGTTCTGGTCATTGTATAGACCATAAGCTCTGTAGTCAGCAATTACATTTTTGTGTTGTGCTTGAAGATCGTGGCAGGAGACCTGATATATGCTTTGTCCTTTGTAGAATTTGAATGAAATCAAACAATACAAAAATAAGTATGTCTGTATGTCTGCCCTCCTGGTTCTCCATGCCCTTGGACAACCACAGCTCTTTCCTCCATATCTGTATGTGCTCACTAATGAGTTTCACTGTGATTTCATGGTATTTTTAAAGGTAATCTGCCAGGTTTCCTACAGCTTCTATGTAGATCTAGGAAAGGACCCCCAAAGCAAACCATCAAAAAAAAAAAACAGAAAAGAAACAGTCAGATAAGATTTGTCTTTTCCCATTCTGAGAACACACATGACATTTTTTAGCCTTATAGTGTTGGACAATAACCTTAGTCTAGAAAGATAGAGGAAAAATCTCATCCCATCATACAGACTAGTGCTCAGTATAGGTATAAACAAGAATTCTTAAAATCATGAATATTAGAAAGCTTCTTTCAAAGTTTTCAGTATGCTGTAAAAATTTTTAGTAAGACCTCAACCAGCTATTAACATGACTTTTTTTTTTTTTTCCCTGGGGAAGGAAGAAATTCCACTGTCCTAGAGTGTCCAATCTTCTC
>VXBQ01007921.1:1087656-1181330 GCA_013400175.1 Phainopepla nitens | reverse complement strand
ATAATGTATATCTCTATATGTTACAAAATGTAGAGTTTGCTGCTTCAGCTATCTTTCTGACTTTTTTTTTTTCTCTCCCAGTATACTCTATATGGCCTTTGATTTTTCTGTCTGTGATCATTCTATAGTGTGCCAGGGAGAACTCATTCACAATTTCCTTGCCAGGAATAATCCAGGCAGGCGACAGGTGTGAATGCGAATGAAGTGAAAATTGGAACTATTTAACTGCATCAAAACCAACCCTTATGTACATAATACATGTCTCTGTCCCCAGAGAACACTCAAATCTCTCATTTTAAATGTGTTAATAGCATTTATAGACTAATTTTGGTTTAATTAGTGCTATTTTTCTGTAAAACTAAAACAAAACAGAGTTAAGCTGAATCTCTCAAGAGCCCTGATTCCTTTATACGCACTTCTCAACCAAGGAAAATAGACTCCATTTACCCTAAACCTTCTACCATTTGCATTGAAACACTACAGTGATATTTAATGAAGAAAAGGAAAAAATGCTGTTGCTTATATTTGTATTATGTGTTTTTTTAATGTAAGCTTCTAATGCTGTTCCCATGCTTAAAAAACAAAGCATAATTAAACTTCAATTTTCATTATAATGTTGTATTCACAGCTATTTTCACCCATTTCAGGAACGGCATAAGATATACAGAGAGACGTATTTCAAGTGAGCAGTAGGGTTTTCACTGATTCTTATGTGTCTTAACCAATTGAACTAGATAAACTGTAATTTTTCTAGTCAGACTGTTAGGAATAATTCAAGGAGTGCTCTGTATAGATCGTTTATTTTTGCCCTCACACTTCATAATTATTAAGCAACAAGTTAAGTTTTATTCACAGTTTTGCACATAAATCCTGAAGATCTTGGTTATTTTTCCTTGTGTCAGAATGAGCTCCCAGTAACGTGAATGGAAGTTCAACTTGAGTAAAGATAGAGTAATAAAAACTGGATCCGGATCTCAGGATTTGGCACATGGACATTGGATCTATTAAGTCATCTTGTCCATACTCCTGCCAATGCAGAATTGTTCCCTTCAGCATAATCTCTAGTGCCTTATTCAGTCCAATTTTAAATGACTTGGGTGAAGTGGTTTCCATTACTTCACTTAGCTGAAGTATTACTTATTCCACAGACTAATATAATGCTTTTCAAGCTGCTTCATTCTCATGGATCACTTCCCAATCCCAACATTTCCCCCAGACGAACGTGTATGAGTAAGGGTAAGGAAAATATGTGTAGAGTATAAAGGCCAAAAGGAAAAAGTGGCATGAAGTCCTTCCCCTCACTCCATTTTTTTATGTCTTTCTCCTTGCTTCATATTTCTGAAGTCTGCCTCCTCACTTTTGCCAGTGAGACTTGGACCAAACTCCCTGAGAAAGATATCCACTGTAAATTTTTCCCCATTTTTCTTCATGTGAATTATTCCAAAACTTTCCCCCTCCCCCCACTTCTCCATTATATCCTATTATTTTTACTTTCCTCTGCATTTTATTTATTTTTAGTAAGGCACTGACTTTTACCAGCTATTGCTGACTCTTCATTATTCATTATCTGTCACTTAACTCTCAAGGTATTATTCTGATTAGAGGGAATTTTTCATAGGGGATCCATGAAGTGCATTTCTGCAGGTGAATGTGGGTGTGTGCACTAAAGATGACATTTTACAAATTATCAGGAACACTAAAAGCAATTGTAATAGTAGACAAGACTGATATAAAGAACATTGAGAAATGGAACAAAGGTTTGTGGGTCCTGTTTTGTAGTATATAACATATAAACGTTAACAGATAGTTAACGCTTTAAATCACAGTGCATGCAAAATGAGGTTGAGATACTTGGTACTGTAACTGAAATTCTGTGCTAAGATCTTTGTTTCAGTTTTCAGCTATATATACAGTAGATGCTGCAAGAACAAAGATTGAAATTGGCACTTTATTGAGATGTAGAAATTCAACAGCAGGAAATAATCTTCTTTGAAAGAAACCCCATTTCCGTCCTCTTTTTATTTTTTTTTTTATGTATCCTTTAGTAGCTGATCACTTAAAACAGGTGCTGTAATTCATGATTGGACATTAAACGTTTACGATGGATGGTGTCTGTGTTTAGAGACGACTTTATGTACCACTGCTTGTAAGGCACTTCCTTTCAGGAATCGAGTGGAAATAAGATCATGTAACACTCCAGCAGATTACACATTCAAATATTACAGCTGCTTGAATTATTCATTGGAATTCACTTAGTTTATTTTAATATATGTAATTATTCAGAAATGAAACTTGATTCCTACAAATATGTTCTTTCAATAGATGTGTTCAATAAAGCAATAAAAAGGATGCTGTATGGGTACAAACATGCCCAGGTTTCTGGGCTGTGACAGCTGTAGTGGGAACATCTGGAAGAAGTTGCCAGTCATTCAAAAGGGCAAGCATGCTAGGGCAAATCTTGCCATGACGGTGAGAAAGTCAGAGCAGGGTCCTGAGTTCATGGTAAGAAATGGTGCCTGAGCTCTGAAAAGCCTTATTGCACCTTTGTTTGACTAATTTAGGTTCTCAGATGGAAATGAACTGCTACCAACTGCCATCCGTTTGAGTCAGCTTCATGCAGAATGGTTACTGTCAGAGGTATATACTCACCTTCACTGGTTTACAAATCATTCTCTTCATGGTTATTGTCTCTTTATGAGATATCCATATTTGCCTCAAAAACATCAGCATCTGTAATTTCAGCTCTATCTGGAGGTGAGGATTCACTCTCGGCACAGACCACACTGGACTGAGGGCAATCAGACATCTAATAACATGGGTTTAAAGGACCATTCATAAGCTCTGGCAGGATGGCTGTGACAATTGTCTCATGGTATGGTTGAATCCATGGGACTGTACATCCCTTCTCTTTTCTCTACTCAGATAAAGGTTTTATCTGCTCTGATACTTGTGCGGATGTAAGAAGTTTTGAGGTGCTTATCATGTAGAGAAAAAACAAACTCTTTTCCGAGGAAAAGACACGCATGAACTTTGAAAGGCGTCCCACAGCATCGGGATTTTCTTCCATTGCCTTGTGAAGTGTTTGTGTACCTGGAATACACCCTGCGGAGACAAAACTGTGATGAGATGCACATTTTGTCTGCTGGGCAGACAGAGACTCTGCTCATTTCTCATGCCACTCTTATGAACTATACCTTCCATCTGGCAGTGATTGTTCAGGACCTGCAGCACCTCCTCTGGGTGCAGCAGAGGTAACTTCACCTGGCATACTGTTAATTGTTGGGCATATTTAACTTTCCCCCCACCCAGAATACGTAGGTGAGCACTCCTCTCACCTGTCCCAGCTCTGCAGAGATATAAACTATATGAATATAAAATACCTAGCATGTAGAACAAAGAAAACATGTATTCTTAATTGTTATCTCACATATATGAATATTTATGAGGAATCATGCATCATTAGCCCTAGATGTACTTATACCAAGCAAGAAAAACCTTAATGCCAAATATCTAAGGTTTATTTAATAGATTTTTTCTTGTAAATTGAGTATTTAAGAGAGTCCTTTACATTTAATCTCAGTCCTCTTAGATTGGTATATTATTTTTTCTTCTCCTCAGCACAGGAGACGGAACATCCATAAAAGTAATGTTTTTCCAACATATAGTACAAATGGTCTGCTATTCTAAGGACAAAAAGCAATAAAACAAAAATGGGATATCACCCAAGAAAAGATTTGAGAGGCAAATAGAACCTGGACAAGAAAGAACACAGGAAAACAAGACACAATACAGAAGGTATGTCATATAGGAAACATTACATCCTCCTTCTGGAGACAGCTATCGTCAAACCTGCTTTTGTCAAAACAAAAGCTTCTTTGACCATAATTGGTCATAAAGGCATTGGATCCTTTTTAAGCTAGTCCTGTGTTAAGATGACATCTAGATTTTCTTCTATTTTTTTAATCAAAACAGGTCTTACCAGTGGTAAGTTTGTTCAGAATACTTTTATATTACCTCCAAGCTGTTTTTCCCCAGGGGTATGTGCATGGGAAGAAGGTAGTGAATGCGGCTGTAGCCAGACCTGTCCCCGTACTGGTGCACTGTCCTCAGAATACAGATTAATGAAGCATGTTCTCAGAGAAAAACTTCTACTGAAATCTTTTATAAAGTCCCAAGTAATTTAAATGTTGCCTAAAAACAGGCTCTTTAAGTACATTCTTATCCACTACCAAACTACCCAGGGTACTGCCATGTGGTGAGCTCATTCAGATGTTACTTTCTCACTTACCTGCTCCAGAGTAAGAGAGAACTGAGCCAAGGTTTTAGGCGTTATTACCTAGGCTGTAATTAATTTCCATTATACTCAACTTCAGGAACACAATCTGTAGGGCAGAACCTTAGCTGCCCAAGATTTAGCTTGCTGACAGCTATTGACTGACAACTTATATCAGAGGCAGGGTCAGTGACAGTGACTGACAACTAAAAGAAAAAAAAAAATATGTTTTTCATCTGATTAGGTGTATGGAGATTACTGCTTCATTTTGCAGTAAGTAAACACAAGACAGATCTTCTTTGAAGGATATACTTTAGAAGCCTTTAATTAAAACAACAACCAACAAACAAAAAAGCTAACAACAACTCCCCCAAATGTTTTCCTGCTAGAATTTGAAGTGCAAGGTTGCTATGGAGAGTTCTGGTTGGAAACCCACTACGAAGCCTACTATTGAGTCGTGTACTGCAGAGGAGTTGAAGAATATCTTTGCTTTGTAGATGATAGAGTGGCTTCACAAAGTCCTGGAGTACTTTGAAGCAGTCTTTGTCATAATGAACAAACATAAACTCCAGAGTACAGAAAAGATGGTAGAAAGTGGTAGCAGATTAAAGAGCATTGTTAAGCTGTGTACAAGTGTCCTGGACCTGAAAGACCTTACAGTTCCCCTTCTCTTTAAAGGAAAATTATTATTTACAGTTTGGATTAAAGATACAATAATTATCCTCACCTCAATGTGTTCTTCAGAATCTGTAGATGTGGACTTTGAGAAGGCTTTTAAAACATGCTACTCAAGATGATAAAGAACTTGAGTGACCTGTCACAAGTCGTGCATGTGATCTAATGCATTTGTTTTAGTTGCCTGAAAGAAACAATGTACTTTAGCGAAGCATTTGCTTTCACCAAAGCCCACCTATGTTGCTGATGGCCGTTGTGCCTTTGGCTTGCTGTGAGGTGGGCAAGAGGTTTAGAGAACAAACAGGAACTTTTGTTTCCTTTTATTTAAGGAAAGGAAAACAAGGCAGAAGGAGCAATGCTGAACAGCTACCTGAAAGCTGCTTTGTCTCAGCTTCGTCACGCTGTGATCCCTGAGTTGCTTTTTGATAAAGGGCATAACATATTGGAAGAAATCACCAAACTATATCTATAGTACACAGTTTTATTTAGAATTTACATTCCCTGATGAGTAGAGATAGCAGTGTAAATCCTACTAAGCAGATACTGTGCTTTTTGAAACAGGACTTGAGTCTCATGTAGTACCTAATAATAGAATTAACTGCATATATGATAAGGCAAATGCATCGTTGTCAAACTCCACTTACTACCTTTTTCATCATATGTGGAGCAAAGAAATCATGACAGTACAACATAGTGGCAGCATGAGAATCTGTCTCATTTAACATTGTGCTACTGTTGTCAGTTGGGAGAGCGCTTACTCAGTTTGGTGATCTCCCCTGAATACTCAGGATCATTTAAAGTTGGTGGAAATGTGAATGCTTTGTAGCATCTGCTTTTTACATTGTAGTGTTCCGCAACCTTAAAACAGATGTCTGAAATAGTTTATTGTGCTTTTCCTCAAATATTATACAGCACTGGTATGTGCAGAGCACAAAGGATTATCTCAACAGTATTGTATAGGTCTTTGTCTTTAGTTTATGGTCTCTGTGATCTATTGTATGTAAACCTTTTTATGAGACTGGGAAGGGGTGGTAGCCTAAGTAAAATTAAACACTGTACTGTGACCAAAAAAAAAAAAAAGTCTCTCCTGCTCTGTAAATTGCCACACTGAAAACCCAAAATGGAAAGCCTTTGGAAAATGAAATACTTTCTTCAAGTATTTTTCACCCAGAGAAATATTTAATGCTAGACAAGATGTTAGGTTTTTGCTGGCAATAATAGGACTAATTTTCCAAAGGGATGGGGAAAGTGTTCTCTCCACTCTGTCACATTTTGAAATTCCAGTGGGGAAAGCTTAGCTATTTTTATCATGTTATCGTCTAGTTCCTGCATCACTTTCTTCTGTGAAACAAACAGAGTCAAGTACCAGCATGACTACAATCCAAAGATCACAAGATGCTTCCAGGAGAAATGAGTGATAAAATAATGCTTTGTTCAAGCATCTGTACCAGCGTTGATTTTAATACATTGTCTTTATGCCTCAAGGAGAATGCCAGCATGAAGTCCTTATAGTGAATAAAGAAGCTGCTGCTTCCCGAGAGAAAAATGCTAATGCAATGTGTCTAATTTGCAGCTTGGTTTAATGGTCAGATCACTGCTGGAGATTTTCATAGTAATGTAATCACTTGAATCAGTATGGCCAGGATGAATGCTTATATTTAAACTCACTGAATGGCAGGATGTGATTGGAATTGGGTGCTAAGGAAAATATTCTCAAAGATGCAAAAGAGTATATCTGGAAATCCCAGTAAAGGACATACTGGCTTGTTTGAATGGCATTGGAGAGCAGAAGTCCATGGACTCATTCCCTTGGTTTGCCCTTTCCCAGCATTTTATCTTTATTGGTAGCTGGGGAGTAATGCAGCTCTTTGGTCTTCTGCTCTCATCTGATGAACCTCATGTTGATACATCTTTAAATTAAGAGATAGGAATGTGCAGAATTTTCATACCTTGTCACTTTGCTAAAAGATGGAATGTATAAATTCGATGTTTTACAGATTAGCAAAGGGTTTCCCTTGGGCTTCCTGTACTTTGGGAGCACTATAAACATTGAACTATAAATAAAATGTAACATTTCCTCTCACAATAAGATTTTTTAAGAAGATGGCCTTGGTGCTGTGCCTTATGAGGAGTTCAGTCTTGTGCCAGATTATGTGTTTTAGAAACCAGTGCTGAGTTGAAGTGGCTTAGTGAGCTGCAAGTACAAAGAAATTCTGCATGGTTTGGCCAGGTTAAGATTATGGCCTTTTACATCAACAAAACTTCAGAGGTCTAAGGATCTTCCATGTTGAAGTTCTTGGTACCTTAGCTCTTCTGAAATCCTACTTCATTATCATAGGCCTCATTCAATGAAAGATAGGGAATTTCTTACATGGAACTGAGCCATGTGAAACCTAGAGATTGTCTCTTCCTAAATGCCATCTAACCCTCAAACTGCCTAAGTTCAGGTGCCCTCTCACTGTCAACTTTAATTTTTCCCTGGCCAATATTTTTGTTGTCTATATTGCTGTGTCTGCCTATCTCTGAGGAGGTGGTGACTCATTTTTCTCCAAAACTTCATCAGAAGTATCAAATGATACATCCCTTTTTGATCTTGGCAGGGTTTGAGAAGCATTTGGACAATGCTCTCAGACACATGGTGTGACTGTTGGGGATGTTGTGTGAATGGGTAAGAGTTTGACTCGATGATCCTTCTGGGTCCCTTCCAACTCAGCATGTTCTGTGATTCTGTGATCTCTTCACAGATCAGGCTCAGCATGGCAGGCAAGCATGTAGGAACCAATATCTTAGAGAGCAGCACCATGGGGCAGCACCCACATACTATATTCACCTCACTTGAAGGCATTTATTGCTGCCCACCACATTATGGAGTCATCTAGATGGAAATACTCATCTTTGTCTTGTCTTTGTTTTTTCCTTTCTTTTGAGTACGGTGAAAGCAGTTGTAAGCAATGTTGTAAACTTCACTAGCATAAGGCTGTCATTTGTCAGTTTTCCTCATTATAACTTCTTTTTCTACCTGAAAATATTGTGCAGAGCAATCCATAAATGCCAGATGTGCATTTTGCTTGTGCATATCAAATCTACCCCACATGTACAAATTATGTATGCAGTGCAAATACAGTAAGTTCAAAGCTTCTTGGAGGCATCTGCCCTGCTGTGCATGGGACATACACATTTCTTGCATGGAAAAGACAAGGCAGCAGCCTTAGGAACATGTGATCAATGTGTGAGCATATACAAATTTGTTTGTCTAGATTAAGCAATGTTACGTTCTGGGCTCATGATCTCACATGGCTGGAGATGTGAATGCCACCAAATCTCCAGAGAGAGATAAAGGGCTCTTGTCAGCTTGTTGCTTCTTGACCAGTACTGGGTGAGCTCTACACACTGGATCTTTTCTGTCCCTTTCTAAAGAGTCCAGCTCTACACTGTTCTAACCCTAGATGGCCACCTGCATTTTCAGATATTTTTTGACAAAATAAACTCTGAAAAACTAGTCTCCATACCTTGACAAACTCTGATGAAATCCCAGTCTATGTAAAGACCTAAGGCAGAGTGATTTGACTTGCAGTTCGTCCAATAATGAGAGCTGCAGTTCATCCTAGAAGACCACACCAACATTATTTAAGTGCTTTAATGGGGAATTAGGTTTCAAATTTTAGTCATCAGGAGTTTAATGTTGTGGTCATGGTTTGTGTGCATATTGCAGAACTCGTGGGTAAAACACTGAATAGAAACTTTTTTTATCCCCTAGTTGTCCTGGAAATCATGTTTCATTAGAGCAGTGCAAAATGTTCACAATGAAACACCAGACCACACAAAAGTCACCTGGTGTGGAGTTTCGTTACAAACTAGTAACGCAAACCATATTTATCAAAAGATTTGCTTAGCATTGTGCAACTCCTGAGTGACCTGAACTCAATTTTAAGCATATATGGTGTGTGGCTTTGGATCAGAACCATGCAAAATTCATAGCTTTGCATGGTTTTGATGTGAGGTGTGAATAAACACCAGGTGAAGCCCAGCAATTCCAATTGAATTTCAATTTGATCAGGATTCAATCCTCACCCGGTGTTAATCGGTGTAGCTCCATTGAAGTCGGTGATTTGCCCCATTGTTGAGCTACACCAATTTACTCTAGCTGAGGACCTGATTGAAATTTTTAGTTTGTTCGAACCAGAAAGTCAAAGTCTAACTCAGTGGGTGTGAAAGTATTTGGATCAAAATGAAAGAAAATGTTTGGACAAATACTCGTGAAATGAAACTAGTTCTATATTTTGCAGCTGTAAGGTCGCAGCCCTGAAATATAGATTCCTAATGATGTAACCATAAGTTTAAATTCTGCCTTACTTTTTTTTTTGCTAACCAGAAAAATTACTTTTGGTATATCTATCTTGTTTAAATGGAAAAAACAGTGTTTCTACCGAAGTCCTATAATAATCTCAAATCAAAAAAGTTTTAGAGATCGCTAAGAAAACTCATGACCTTGATTGCAAAAGAATGCCTGAGAAATCTGTATATTGTGTTTGTACTTTCATGTTTAATTTGTACTTTTATGTTAACTGTAAAGGCAGCAAAGACATTCAAGCGCTACAGGACTACAAAGATGATCCTAAAGATAAACTTTTCCGGGTCAATCCTGGAGAAAACTGAAAAGCAACATCTTTAACTTGCCTTTCAATTCTGCTTCCTTTTTTTTTATTGTTTCCTTTCCAACAATTCCATCAATTCAGACAGCTTTCCATTGACTTGCCCTTCTCCCTGAGTATACTAAATAAAGAGAAAATAGAGCTCTAGTAATGCAGCAGAGTGTATCTCCGAAACATCACTAGTGTTTTCTGCAGAAAGAGAAGTGTGATGTCATGCATTTATTATTAATGGTCAGCATGGCTTCACTGCCCACATTTACACTCCTAAGTCAAGAGAATGTTCCTGGGTGGTGGGAATCTATCAGCTGTACTGCTAAATTGCTGCATCTGCCCCAGCATGGTTCAGTTTTAGGCCTGGGCCCCTTGGCACTGCCAGAAATATTTTGGGCACATTGACCATTTCCAAATCAGATGTGCATCCCTGTGTTTTCAGGGTGAGAGAATTAAACATTATGGTCACAGTCCAAGACATGCCAGTTATTTACAGCTATCAGGATTGTTCTGGCATGCCTAAATTACTAGACTTGTTATGTTTATCTAGCAACTTCTGATCACCACGTGACAAATTTTAGGAATCTGCCAAAAAAACAACCCAAACAAACAAACGCTTCTCAAGAGACTAGTGCTCCTTGCTGGTCACACAGACTAAATATATATTTGGGACACTAAACATAGGTGTTTTTACAGTACACTATAAAACAAAAATGAAGGTGGATTTCCAGTATGAAAAGAATACGCTTGGCAAAATGTATTAAAAACTAAGAAAGGGTGGTGAGTAAATATTTTTTTTCTCGGTGGAACAAGTGAAAACTCTTTTAGAATTGACTGGTAAAACATGCTATCACTGCTTTCTCACTTTGTCAATGTTTTTATTCCTTTTCCCTTTCTTCAGGTTTAAAAGAGTTTAAGTTGTTATGAGCTGAATCTTTAACAATTTCTTTTGTCATTGCTTTTGCTTGATTATAAGAAATAAGAGGAAGAAAATATACAAGTCTAAAACCTTTTATGAGAAATGTGGAAATAGATACCAAAAACTTGCCAAAAATTTTGAAATCTAGACCATGTTGTGGGTTTACAAATGGCTTGTGGAGAACTTTTTTTGGTTTTGTGGTTTTTTTTTTTTAATAAACAACTGACAGCATTTAGCAAAACCGTACTGTTTTATGGCAAAAGGGGTGGGGTGGGGGCACCATTTCACTAGAATGACTTTCCATGAGTATATTCCATTTGGTCACTTTTCATTGGAAAAATAATAGTCAAGTCTTTCCAGAGAATGCTCCCATTAGAAAATTTAGAAGATCCTGTCACAGCCACAGCCTGTACAGTGAGAAATATCCTATAAACTGAGTGCAGAGTTGAGATTATGATGAGGTAGGAGATCAGCTTGGTGTGAGATCATTTCCAGGTGTAGAACTGCTTCTATTTTGCCCCTATCTGAGAACACATTAGGAAAAAGTAACAAGCTCCCTTTCCTCCCTATTTAGTAATCCTGTTCATCCCTGGCAAAGCTGATGCTACATGTCATGACTGTTAAACTCTAGTAGGTTAGATAAAGAGGTCTGAATGCTGTAAGTTTGAGGAAGAAATCTATTGTATGGCTGGAAATTCTCAAGCCCATCTCTTTTTCCCAGAGTCAGGGAATGAGGGAGAGCTGTAACCTCTGGAGAGGAGTGGAACTAAGGAGTGAGCCTAAAAGAGTGAGAAGTGTTGAGAGGAATTGCCCAAGACATTCCCTTAGAACAGAAACCACTGGAGAAGAGGGATGGTCCACTGGGTGACGAAAGGTCCAGACTGAGAGCTGGGAAATCTACGGCAGCCTGAGGTAGTTCTTGAAAGGTTGGCTGCTTGCCTGTCTGCCTGAGGTTTAAGCCCCAGACCTGTCAAATTCTGCATACAGCTCTGTGCTGTTTTGTGATTTGGGACTTGGAGTTTTGACTCAATGCCAAGGGCCTGTATGCTCTGCACCTACTGAAATATTTGAGATATTGTCAGGCATTGTAAACTTTTTCTTGGGGTGTATTCATACAGAGGTTTTCTTGCATTCCATACAAAAATATAATTTTAAGAGGTGTTGTGAAAAAGATCACTGGCTGAAAATTTAATTTCCTGCCCAAATGGATGACGCCTGCAAGGTAAAATAAATGCATTTAAAGAAATCGGCTATCTAAATCAGCCTCTTTCAAAAAGAGTTTACCTCTGTCAATAAGGCAGAATCTTGTGAATCTACACACTTCATAATTTGCACATAAAGTTGGCAGTTTTTCCCCACTTTTCTGGCAATGATTTAGTAGCTGTAGCAAGGGCTCAGATTACTTGGATTATATTATATTACACAATATACTGCAGCATATCTGCAGAAGAATCTTATTAATTTGTATTAATATGAACCCACCCACTGTAGTTAACTGGTTTTTCTTTTCTTTTCTTTTCTTTTCTTTTCTTTTCTTTTCTTTTCTTTTCTTTTCTTTTCTTTTCTTTTCTTTTCTTTTCTTTTCTTTTCTTTTTCTGGCAGAGCAAGGAGGACATTTCAATCCAGCATCCTGAATAAGTAGTGAGATGGTGTGATGGTGGAGGTGTGGAAGGTGGGGAAGGGACCAGATATGAGAAATCTTCCTTTTAGATCCAGATGAGGTCATTTTCCTCCATGCTATTGGATTAGGAGTCAGAGGACCAGTGTTCTGCTTCTGATTCAGGAATTGATTTTACTGTTCCACTAAGTCACACATTTGCTATGTCTCTCATAGTTCTGCAACAATCTGTGAAATGGTGGTAAGTCTGATGCTTTTGATATCCTTTACTTTAAAGTCTTGTTTACATTTTGTATGAGGCAGCATTATTTGCTTTTAAAATGCATCTTGTGATTACGTATGCAGGAGTTAGGCTGGAATCTCTAAAAACTAGAGTGGTTTAAAATACCTTTGCATAGGGTGTAAGAAGAATGAGATTTTGGTTCTTCCATCTGAAAAACTGGAATTTGAGACCAAAACCAATTTAAGTTATTCAACTGTTGTTAAAAGCTGTTGACTTTAGCTAAAAAAAATTGGTTCAGTTATGAAAAATTTGTGTTCATCTGGACAATGATTAAGAATAGGAAAGAACAGAACCTGGCCATGTATTATACTCCCTAATTTTAATGGGGACGTGATATTTAGTCCATCTAAAAAGGTGGTTTTGGCTAATGACATGATTAAAAATTTGGCTTGACATTATCTGAGCTTGTGCAGCAAATGTGACCTTGCATTTTATAGGATTTTAAATAGGATTATTACAAAGGAGGGAGCAACTAATTAGAAGATGGCAGGTCTCCAATTTCCAGCTGATGACCTGCTGTTGCTGCTGCTTGTTGCTGTCCCCAGAGAGAGCGCAGCAACATGATCCTCCGCTTTGGGATGTACAGAATGTTCTGTGGTGTTCAGGTCAGGTGCTCTATGGAAACTTCGCAGGATCTTGCATCCTCAGTGCTTTTCATGCACTTGAGCTGGGGAAATCTGCCAGAGAGCCAAACCAAACATTTTTATGGGTTTCCTCAAGCCCTACGTCCACATCTTGTTGAAAAATTAAAGCACACAATCGTGGGTGGGTCTGTTGAAGCAAGCAGGCACTATTATTCCAGGTTTTCAAGGTTGTTTTTCAGGCTGTGGATTCAGTCAATTAAGGAAGAGCATGTCTGAATTATTTTCTGAAATTTCTTACTGAAAAGCCTAGTTCAGAAACACTTTCCAAATAACTCTCAGTGACTGCAACAAGAAATCATAGAAGATAGAGATTTTGCTGGAAGCATAAGTATCCTAGAAATGAAGCAGTATAGTTTTATTGATGAAATCGAGTTTCAGATGAAAAGGTCCAGTAGTACTCTCATTTCCCACTCCCCATTTCACTCCCACTGTTTGAATTCATTAAATACTTAGAACAAAGTCTTGTCAGAATTTTTTGTCATTATGGCTAGATAGAAATTTAAATCCTACAAATAAAGTGTCAACTGTGGCAGCTTGGAGTTTAGTGCAGCTTAATCACCTAAATATTTGCCCAAATTTTCAGATATAGTTTTCAATCCACACTTGCCTCTCTTAAGGCTATATGTTTATCATCACTGGGCCAGCTAGTTGCAGTTTGCACACACATCCTCAAACAAGCTTTAAATCACACTTCTTGGCTCCCATGTAGACATGTCTTTAACCTCTGCATAGCAATGCCAAACAGTAAGCTATTTTTTCTGATGCAAGTTCATTGCATTCTTTCTGAATCCTCATCTTTGATCTAGAAAGGACATCCTGGCTGTATTGGAAGTTAGTTCAGGCTATATATTTAGTTCATGTTATAAAAATTACTCTTAAACCTTTGAAGACGTGCATACCTAAGACAAATTAAATGGATTTTATTTCCATGCTCTTTTAAAAGTCTAAACAGTAGATGCCAATTGTGCCAAAATGCTTTTCTAGTACAAACGATCCAGAAGCCAAAAAATACAGGACATCTTCATCCAAAGACATTGCCAAGTGCAGGCATTCAAAATAAAGCTGCAGCATGATTGGGGTGCATGCAACTTTTAATCTGAGGACACATTTACAGAATTTCCTGGCTAAAAGCCCAGAGCTACATAGTTCTGCATGGCACGAATGTCTGAAATTTCTGGGATTTGAAGTCCTATTACTTTTTGGGGTGAGGCAGAGGGCTGGATTTTGTTTCTTTTGTACCAAAGTCCCTCTTGAACCTAAATGCTGAAATGTTTATGATTAAACTTACTCTTTGCATTCTTGTTTTCTTATAGTGTGCTTTCCAAAGACTTGCCTATTTTGATTTGTTTTGAGTCATGGATGTCCTGAAAGGATCACAACTGCAATTCACTTGCATGCTAAAATCAAGAAGGGTCTCATAATTACATACAAATACATATAAAAACATAAAAATTTGCATAGGAGCAGTGAGAGGGGGGAATAAAATGATTTAGTTTTATTTCTGCATGAGTAGGAGGAGAGATGGTCCAACCTTGGTTACAAGGCAGTCTCCCTAAAATACGCTTTCTACTATGGGCTGAGCTCTGCTCATGTGAATACTTTAGAACCCTCAGTTTGCAACTACCTAAAGGCTCCTGGAACTATTAAAGTCTCATTTTGTTCCTTCAAAGTGGAAAAAGGAGCCTGGCCCAAATTAAGCAAGGAGTGCTGCTCCCAAAACATACCAAGCTTTATGGGACTTCAAGCATAGTATTTCAAACTCTTAATTCAGAAGTATAGGGGAAGGCAATCGCCACTATATTATGCCTCTTTTTTCTAAACAATTCAGTATGTTTTCTTTTTGCATAAATGTGATGCAGCTGGTTCCAGTACCATATTTACAGTAAATATCCTTTTTGGTAAAGTAAGGGTTTATTGAGGCAGTGCAGTAATAATGTGTTAAAGGATTTAATCCGCTTTTTGAACAGTTACTAAGCATATTTTTTTTGAATGAATGATCTGAGCATGTTGGACAAAACTTAGATCAGAAGATCAGAAATAAGTCAATGTTTACGTTTTTGATTCACTGCATATGAATGGATTGTGGGTTTTGAAGGAATCCTGACTTTGCTTGAATTTAGTGAAGTAAGATCTAAGGGGTCTTCTGTGATGAATTTCTTCAGGAGTTCAAATGAAAATACGGAACTTTCAGCCAGAAACAATTGCTTAAATTTAATGAATTAATTAGACACAGAAAAATGTTAAAATGTACGGAACGAGAAAGTGTTTCTTCCCTGCTTTAACAATGTTAAGAAAATGGACTTGTGTTACGGTTTGTATCATTGATGCAATCTGTTTTAAGCATCATTGTATCCTGGTTGATTTTTTCTGCATCTTTTTGTATTAAACAATATTCTTCAGTAGAGATGATGGCTGTTATGGTCTGTTTTCTTCAAAGAGATTTTTTTGCATATATCCTACCATGCAGAATCAAGTAAACTTGGAAGAAAATGCCTCTAGAACATTTTTCTGTAAGTCTGCTTAACTAAAGCCAAATTTATTTATATGGTTTTCGATTACCTGTGAAATGTGTTTGTCAGTATAAATAGAAAAATAATGTTAGCTAGGAGCCTTTAAAATCTTTTAAGGAGACTTAGAGTGTATAAAACAAAAAGCTGAGCCCTTAATTAAACACTTTTTCAGTATGACTCTTTATTGAAATCTCATTGTGGTCTTCAACATCCTCATGAGGGGAAGAGGAGGGGCAGGCATTGATCTCTTCTCTCTTGTGACCAGTGACAGGACTCGAGAAAAAGGCACATGGAGTGATTCTTGGGGTCTCCTGTGCAGAGCCAGGACTTGGACTTAATGATCCTGATGGGTCCTTTCCATTCCAGCATATTTTGTGATTATGGAGTTCACCTTAATTTCCAGCATGTCAAGCACTATTTCAAACAGTCTGAGGGCAATTTTGGCCCTCAGATTTGAACTGTCAGGTAATGGAATTTTATCTAGGTTAGATGGCAAAGTGGCATCCTTTTCTGTGTAAGTATGCATACACATCCATTGAAAATGGTCAGCCTATATATTCTTTTATTCCTGCCTCTCATTTAAAGACGACTTCTCTGTCATAATGAAAAAGCTGGTTGTGTAGTGTGGCTTCTCTCAGAGCTTCTAGAACCAAGAACTGTGTCCAGCTGAGCATTTATCCTTCCAGATTAATTCATCAGACAGAAACAAAGGAATGCAAGGTCCTGAGTTGCCTGTTGAAGTTTTTTAATAAACTAATCTGTATTTTCGTAGTTTGTAAAGTGTTTTTATGAATTTTGCCTATCTGCTTTGGAGCAGTTTATCCTTCAAAAGTTATTGCTATAATGACTAGACATCATTTTTCAATTTCCAGCCTCAATTAATTTCTGACCAGTGCCTGCAGTCTTATTATTGTGCCAGTCCTGTCTTTTGCCTTATATAACTATTCTGCTCTCCTGATGTTTACTTGACAACCCCAAATTAATTTTATAAAGCTGCTCAAATTGTAGGTTATTAAGTCCCCTGGCTATCCTAGTAAGTTATTTCGTATCCATGCTAGTGATAAATTCATTTTCCTTGAAGAAAAGCTCTATGTAGTATTGCAGATGAGGCCTCCCAAATCTTGCACAATTGGACAGTAAGAATTTGCTACTTTTCCTTTAGTGTCATCTTAAAAAACATTGCTCTTGCAGATTTCTGTAGTTGCGTGGTGATTCCAGAGAAACTTTACTGAATCTTTTCCAAATGAAAGTTTTAGCTCTTAAGACTTCAATGCAAGTTTTGATATTTTCAACGCTGTGTGTCATCTCCTTTCAATTCACAAATATTCAGTTCTTTCAGTCGGTTTTCTTGTACTCTTGTATATTTATGTATGTCTCTTTGGATTGCCATCAGTGCACCCCCATGTTCTAGATCCGGCACATAAATCAAAATAGTAAACAAAATCAATGCCTTGTGAAATTGTTCATCATGCCAATTCCCTCCTGGCCCTTTGTTTCAATTTCGCACACTATCTCCACTTTTACGGTAGCTCCATTTTTATGCATTGGGCTTCATGCTAACATATGCTTTATTTAGACATTGCACTGTTTACTAGACCCAACGACAGAATCAGGATCAGCAAAATGATTGAAAAATCCACTATCATACTTCTTATCTGCTTAATTATGCCTACTTTAAGTAGTGCATCAGTTTTCCTGTTAGTTGTAGCAGCAGAGGTGAGGTCAACATTCACGGCTGGGGTAGTTGTGGTTTTGGAATGGGGACTTCATTGGTTTGCCCGTAAATAATTTGGGGTTTGTGTTATTAAAGTGTCTGGTTTATTTAGCAGTGAGAAAACATTCAAAACACATCTTCTAATTAAAAATTATGCTGAGGCTCTCAACAATATACAGATGTTCCATATTTTGGTCATGTATCATCCCAGATTTTGATGGATAGCATAACACTTGACTAAACTGCAAGACTGAGACTATCTTGTCCTATACTGTCAGAGTAGCCAAGTCCAGGGTAAATTGTGTTTTCCTTAATCTGAGTACAATTTTTTGTTGCTGTTGGTTGGTTGTTGAGAGTTCTTTTAAGGCAGGAATGCATCACTGAATGACAGCTTAATAGAAAACCTCCAGAATTTGGGATATTGGCTCTGTGACATCCGTAATGAGTCTGCTTTATTTCATGGCCGTGTCTGTCATAGTGTACAAACAGCTAGTTGGCTACAGCTTGAGGTCCATTACCCAGAACCACACATGGAAAAGCACCAAAATTAGCTCTAGCATCTGAACACAAAAAATTCTTATTACATAATTCTTCACCTCTGGAATCCAGCACAGTGTCTATTGCTCTCTTTATTAATACCTCAGGCACCCCAAGCAATACAAAACAGCGCTGTTCTTGGCCTCGTCTAAAAATGGTCATAATGTCAGGGAGAGCTTTATGGTGGAATCCTGTCTGCAAGGAAGATGCACCTCTTGTGGGCCAATGTTCTTAATCCTTCAATCACATAAACGAGCCAGCAGCTCCTCTCACTGGCACAAACAGCATTTCCCACCAGGGCAATGAGTCTTTCAGACTCTGAGTTTTTCTGCTTGCAGTTCAACATTAGCATTTGGATTGAGGCAGCTGGATCTGAGAAGGTTCCAGGGCCCATTAAACTTCATCATCTTGAAGTTCACTGGCATCACTGTTATTTAAAAAAACGAAACATACATTCCACATGTGCTAAGTATAACTTTCATCACTACAAGTATTTCCATATTCAGAAAATGTGAATATATATTTGATTAGTGCTTTATGAAAGAAACTACTATATGAAGTTTCCATTTTGGCTGAATAAGTGCTGTTTAATTTGTAGCTTCTCAGAGGATTAATTACAGAAAGAGAAACAATAATGACAAATTGAAGGATTTGTTTATCCAGATTGATTTAAAAATAAACAGGATAATAGGGCTGGCCATTAATCTGAACTGGTACTAAAGAACAGAAACCCCTTTTTCTGGGTGGATGGTGGATCTGGTTAAAGCTAGCATGTCAAAGAAACTGTAAGTAAGACCAATAAAAAAAGTTGAAGAATTAAAGAATTCATTTATCTTTTAGAATATCTATGTCTTGTATACACTGAATTTGGAGCTCTTCAAAGATATTCTGCCCTTTGCACACCCACTTTGGTATTTAAAAGCAAGATAAAGCCATGTTTCTATCCACAAAAGTTGCGGATAGAAACACAGACTTTCATTTTGAATGAAAATAGGATTTATATTGGAAGTTACTAGCTGAATCTTTAAAGGACTTTTTGGAGTGACATTTCCATGGATTAAGTTCCAAAAAGCTTAGATATAATTTATTTCTATTTTTAATAATAATTAAACACAATAATGTTTTTATTCACATCTTTATATTCTACACCATCACACACCCCAATCTTCCCACCCCCAGCCTGGCAAACTGGTTTCAGTTCTGGTCACCTTCCTGTTAACCTTTTCCCTGAAAACTGATTATTAATTCTGGCTCTTTGCTTTTGGTTTCTTAGCCTGTTCTAATTCATGGCAGTATTTTACCTCTCACCTCACTTCAGTTGCTGTAAGCTTTTTTATGCAGTAAAGCAAATGCAACTTGTGAATGGTGAACTGGAATTGTGAAAGATTCTGAAAGGGAACTTAACAAGTACTTTTTTTTTTTTTTAAGAAATGATTTAATATAAAAACATATTTGCAGTGTAAATTTAGAAAATAATGATAAAATGAAAATATTTAAATTTATCTGCTGTTCTGGAATTGTATCTATTATAGCTCTGAAGTAGCACATGAAATCCTGAAGGTGAAACAGAAAATGAGACTGACTAACTCTGGGAGCCCAGCCAACCACTGATTGCAGGGAGTTTAGATCTAAAGGGGAGTTAGGTGCTGAGTGGACATACTAAACATAGTGATTAGAAAAGGAAAGAATTAATAAATATAGAACATTCATAAAATGAACCTCTAAGATGATGGACAGTACAAAAGGGAAAGTTCTTGAGCCATCAGAATTCTTAGCCATTTACACAATCCAGTAGGTGAAAAGATATCATATGGAAAAAGGCAAAGTGACTTCTAAAGCACTATAGATATTTGCAATATTCGCAATATCCCTATTTATAAATGAAGAGGGTGAAAGACACGTGTTGAATGCAGTTTGACATTTGATCAAAGATATGGCACATAAAGATTTTGCACATCAACTGATATTCTTGGATGCAAAAAAGAAATTTTGAATTGGATTTCCTGTGGCACAGGAACTTGGAACAACATGAAAGTAAAAGTTTTGGGACAGCAGTCAATCTAGAGATAGAAAGTGACATCAGTGAACATGAAGTGGCATACATAAAGGAAAAGGAAAGGTAGGAGGGAGCCATTTTGTGTTCTTACTCCCAACAGGTACAACTACACTGACAAGATGAAGGAGAATGAGACAAAGCAGGGACTGGCTGAAGCTGTCAGCACAAGTATTGACAATGAGCCAAATTGTGAAGGTGACTCATTATGAAGACGTAAACAATCCTGGTCGGTGACTCAGTGGTGAGGAAGCTTGGCTAAGACATCTGTAGCCCATATAAAGAAAACAGGATGATGAGATTTCTCTAGGGTATGGTAAGATAAACTATGGGACAATAATACTGCACGTGCCTATGATAGCCTGAAGAAAGTTGGGACATACTTACCCTTTATAGCTCATGAAGGAATGTACATATCACCAACAAAGGAAGCTTTGATTGGCATTTGCCTGGGGAATCTGAGAGGAGTGCTGGAAATGGATATAGTGTGAATCTTCTGAGAGTCTGTGGAGGAAGGAAGAGGGTGGGTGATGAATATCATCATGTAAAGAATGAACTCTGCAACGCAGAGAATATTACACAGTTTGATCAGTTAATTTCTTATGGCGTGGAAACCACCGTCTGTATAGAAGGTCCATCTCCTTTCCAATTTTAAAAATTGCAATGTGTGTCTGGGTCAGTCTCAGCAAAGCAAAAAGAACACACATTTTGTAGGAGTTATGCTCCATAGAGGATGGGGATGGTTTTCAGCGAAAGATTAATATTATGCATCTGTATACCACTCAAAGAAGCACCCTGAACAAGAGAAAAACACTATCACTGACAAAAAATTCCATGGTGCCTGAAGCAAAAAACTTTACAGAGTCATTAGAATAACTAGAAAGCTAACATATTGTACATTGTTTCAGTCTGGATGAGAAGAGAAAGCTGTAGGTAAATATTTCTGAAAAAATACTTGCAGTCTTTATGAATTATATGGAAGTGAAACCCTTCTGTTTGTGGTGTGCTAATGAAGAACTAGGAATCAGTGACCACAGGCAAAGCTGTAGATTGGCTCTTGTCATTATTTGTAGACCCAGGCTTGAAGCAAGACTCCATTTTGATAGATGCTGTGGAAATATACAACAGATCAAAGATCCTTGAAGCATTCTATAACTTACAGGTGAACACAGTAAGAGTTCAGCATCTCTGTGAAGACTAACAAACATACAACATCACAGTTGTTCTGCAGTAGATGCTGCAATGAGATACTACTTTTTGATTAGTTTGAGAATTATACAGCAGTATTCTTTGATTCCGAAGGCAACTTGTTTTCTTACTTGTTTTCTTTCCCTAGACATCTCTTAGAGAATATATTGCTTCACCTTCCACTACTCCTATTTTTCAAAATGGTTCCTCACACTTTTGCCATTCTGTCACAAAACTAATTGACTTTATGTCATGGACATTGCTTCTGCAGGAGTGGATTTAGCTGTTGTGTCTGATTTTTGTGGCCACTGTTGAGGGAAGTGTGTGCTTGGCTCATTCCCACACCTGTTTCCTCTCTGTTTCATTGCCAGGGTGGCTCACTGAGGTCTGTGGGGGAGCCTGGGTCAAAAGATTCTTCTGTAAAATTTTTCTCTTTATGGCTATCTTCCTCTTTATACACATGAGAGAAAGAGAAAGAAAATATTGTTAGGAAGTCTTTAATGAAGGAAAATAGAATTACAAGAGGTATTTCTCTGCTGAGAGGAGAGATAGTGTTCAGCTATCCAGTTGTCATAACTCTAATTTTTCCTGTTCATTAAAATTGGAATATTTTTCAGTTTCCAGGGTACTATTGGGTAAAAAGCTAAAGTTTCAAATAATGCCAAGAATTCCTCTCAAGAGATCAGGAAATGTTACCTTCTTGGCTACTGCAATGAAACCCAAAACTTTTGTTTTGGAGTTGCATTTTACAGACTCCAATCCTGTTTGGTATTTGGTAAATCAGTTTGTCAACTAAGCACTGGCCTTCTGCAGCATTTTGTCCCAATGAATTCCTATTAAAACTAATGCAGGGAGGGTAAATTCCTGCCCATCATGAAGTGTACCAGAGTTTAGTCCTAAATGAACTGGTAGGCATGTACTTGCAATCCTTCCCAGCTGCTGACAGAGACCTGACTGAGCTGGCTAAGCTAGCAGAGAAGCAAAGAACTTAAATTAGAGCTTGAATCATGTAACATAACTTTAAAGAAAAACATTGACTGGGGGTTTTGAAGGAACTGGGGAGATTTTGACCACTGTTGCTTAACAAATATGCCATTTTCTGTACTCTCTCTGCTTTTATAGAATATATGAATTTCTAAATGATTTTAATAAGACCTAGATAAAAAACTGCTTTTGGAATTGCAGTCCATGCTGCAAAATACTGATAAAATTATCTCTTTGATTTTGACTCAGATATGGATTTCAGAGGTGGGGTTCTTTTGTTGTCAGTTAAACATTTGGAAAAAAATTAATTTGACTAATCTGGCACAGCCTTAAGTTCGCAGCATCTGAGAATAAAATTAATTGGGTAATTTGAGCACAGCCTTAAGTTCTGGGAGACCATCCTGCACTGTCTATTCAGTAAAAAGCGTTGTCTGGAATGTTTTTGCTCTAAGCTGCATGGAACAAAAAAGGCAAAACATCTGGCAGGATTGGGATACCTTAGGAAGACTTTCTACTTGCATTCATCCAGCTGGCAATCAACGCTGTACCACCTGTAAGAAAGAAAAAAACAATGAATGCCCTCATTCATTTTTCCCAAAATAAAATTCCAACAATCTGAGGAGATACATTAAAAACAAACTAGGATCATTAAAATTTTCACTCAAATAAGGTGATAACTGAAAAGAGATGCTGGAATAGCACTGAAGGATAAAAAGTGTGTCTCATTAAAAATAAGAAGAAACTAGATGTACTCTGGTCCCAAAAACTTTTTCAGTTGCTTTCTTAATCAGGAGAAGCAAACAGTTCTTCATCTGCTGAACAGATTCACACTCTCCGATCTTATAATTAAGAACAATTATTTTTTTTGAAATTCAGGCCCAGAATCTCCAAATCATCTCAGTGACTTTGCTTTACTTTTAGATAGGCTTCCCAAGTATGTTAATAACAAGTGAGAGAAGATGTCCAAATTACTTAATTCCTCCTGAAAACCCCACATCCAGTGCACATCTGCCTATCTCTAGAGCAGGAGATGTTCTATTCCCATATACAATAGCACGATGGCAAACACACCGGATATGGGGTTGTCATGAGTCACCATGACAGCTTCTCAGGGGGCCCAGACCATGAATAACCCTCAATAAGCTAAATTAGGTAGCAGTGAGGGAGGACCCTTTAACCCAGTCCGTTGCTATGTTTCAAACAATCCAGTGTGTTTCTATGCTTCGTGCACACACTCCTTGTTAAGACGATGGGCCAGCTACATATTTCACAGTTAGCATCACAGAGGAAGCGCGCTTACTAATCGGATGTTGCTCTCTCTGTCCCTCTTGGGTAGCTGGGAAGAAAGAAAAGGAAATTTTATGTTGTTAACCCCTCAAAAATTTTAATGCCTGCTTTTAGCAGAGCTTTAGCGACAATACACTAAAAACTATGAAATCATAAACAAATTATAAGAAAGGAGCCATCCTGGGATTTCAGCTTTTATCTGCAGTGTGTTGAAAGGCAAGACCTTGTATGTGAATTGCAATTAACTTGTAATTTGTTCTTAGTTCTGTAATGCCCCAAACATTTCTGTCACTTGCTATGTTCTCGTTTGGACTAACTGGAAAACTCTATCCAGTTTTCAGGATTGTATCAGAGATCTACCAGACTCTGACTTTTGCATATCTAACAGCCCTTATGACCAGGAAAATTATTATTTTGAGAGCAAATCTTTCCCAGATTATGCAATCTCTATCAGTGTTTAGCTGATGATCCATTTTGCATTGTTTTCATAAATTATCAACATTTTCAAGGCTCTATTTTAAACACTAGTACTTGTTTCTCTCTTTCCTGGCCCTGAATGCTTGGTTTCTTAACCTCAGTTTTGTTCCAACCTATTTTTGAATCCCTTTGCACATTTCAATGACATATTACTTATGAGATAATATGAACATGTAGAGTTTTAAAAATACCCCCTCTGACTTGTGGGTCATAAGGGGTTTTTTTGCTTCACTTTTGAAGGGAAGTTTGGGTTATGTGTTCTATTAACAGCAATTGCCTGAATTACTGTGCTTCTGCCACATATTGGACTTCACATCTCCAGGCTGACACCTGTTATTTTTTGCAATAGCCACTTCTCACGTTCTTTGAAGTTGTGACAGGTGTTGCAAAACATAGAGGGTTTTTATATCATGTTGGCTTAGTTCTTATTAAAACCAGAAAATATCTTTTTTCAATTACTTTTTGTGCTTGAAAAGGCCTCCTCTTCCCATGGTACAAAGGAAATGGATATTTGTTTCAGGGTTCATATGTTCAAATTAAGAAGAAGCCAGGTCTAATACAAACAGAGAAGTAATGACCCCTACCTTTCTTGTGGTTTATTCCATAAATGAGTTTTTATCACACTGAAACATGAGAGGGGAGTATTGTGTCTTGGTTGAGAACACTAGTGGACAACAGTCTTTGGGTTAGCAAATATTTTCCATTTATTTTGCACTGTACAGTTCCATCACATCTGTCACAGCTCGTGCAAATTCGCCTTGATTAGTGCTGAGCTGATGAGATTCAGCTCGGAAACCTTTCAATGCTCTTTTCCCTTAGCTTATCTCATTTTCTTTCAAAATCAGATTGGAAAACAAAGGGGAATTAAGTTGTTTTGACTCTATTCCTTCCTTCTCATGATTAATAAAGACAGATTTTCTCTCTTTTGAAATCATTATTTTATCTGCTATACATTTGATAGAAAGAACAGAGTACTATTTTATGAAAAGGAGTGTTATCTGTGGTGTGGAAGAGTTAATAAGGAAAAGTTTCTTACTGATCTGGAGCACAAGTAACCTAGAGGTTCACGTCCTTGGCTATAAATTCATAAGGAGATCCTTGGGGACTGAAAGACATATGACTTTTTTCTTTGTGATTTCCTCAGAGTTCTACCCTTAAATCCAGCCTTCTCAGAAACATGGCCTAATGCTCCCGGGGTGCATTCCCTGGTGCATTTCCCTTGCTTGTAAGTTTTTGAAAAATCATGCCAGATCATGTTGCTATAACATTTTAACCTTGCTCCACTTGGGAATCTATAGCTTGCTCCAAACACCAGTTGACAGATATTGGTCTTCCTGTTGACTTTCTAATATTATGAATTACTCAGATTTCTGTGATAGCTTTTAGAATAATTTCAGAGTAATTTGTAGAAAAATTGCATGCCTTGAAACTGCAATTTATATGAACAGTAATATTCCCATTTAGCACAGGACTTAAGCACATGCTTTAATTTAAGCTTTTGCTTTATTTAACATCTTCAGAAAATGCTTAAATGAATCTTTACTGATCTAGGGTCATTGGGTACTATTTGAATGCGTAAATTCCTGATATATATTAAAAAAATGCAGGATAGTATGTTTTGCTAGTATAAAAACTGTCATTAAAGCTGCTAAATGTTCTCTGCTTCATTTACTTCTTCCACTTATTTTATGGCACGTATTGCAAATGAGGAAGGATATCAGAATTTAAAAAAAATACTGGTCACTTGACCTCATTTCTTTCACAAATTCAGTCCATATTTTTAAAAACTGCAGCATAATGCTCAGTGAACAGTTTTGATCTTTCCTCCCCAGTGATCAGGGACAGGACCCAAGAGAGTGGCATGAAACTGTGTCAGGGAAGGCTTACATTAGGTATGAGGAAAATGTTTATCACCCAGAGGGTGGTTGGGCACTGGAGCAGGCTCCTCAGGAGCTGGTCACAGCACCAAGTCTGGCAGAGTTCAAGAAGGGTTTAGACAATGCTCTCAGGCATATGGTGTGATTCTTGGGGTGTCCTCTGCAGGGCCAGGAGTTGGACTTGGGTGACACTTGTGGATTATCTATGATTCTGCAATATATATTTAAGGCCATTCCTATTGCTATACCTGTTTGTATGTCTGTTCTTTAAATGTTTGAAGGAATTAAGAAAGATGTCATTACTTTCTTCCATTTTATTTCTTAAGTGTTCTGCATACTGAACAGTTTTAACTAGAAGCTCACTTCAGGAACTGTTTGGTAGACTGTTAGCTAGCATGCCTGGAGGCTGACAGTGCCCAAGCCAGTAACTGTACCTCTCAGAGAACGTGCTTGTGTAGCTTTTGGGTTGGAGCTGGGTTGCAGCCGGCTGGGAGCAGAGACACAGAGGAATTGAGGGAACTGCTTGCACCTGTCTGCGCAGGCATATCCGTAGTTTCACTAGGTATAATTCACCTCACAGGGCTGGAAAAAAGCCCACACATTTTTCAAAGCCCGCTGGAGCCTTACTTTGAGGACTTCAGTGATAAAGAGGTCTCCTGAGACCCATATATTCAGTGATAAATTTTACTCATTTATGAATGCATATACTATGCCTGCATGTTTTTCTGAGGTGCTACCCATAGGTACTGCATTTCTCTGATAGCTAAAGCTATTAAACTATTAACCAAGTGAAAAACCCTGGATGCCATTTAAACAGATGTTGTACCTTTCATCAATAACGCCTACTGTGTTTTCAATCCACTGAAACTTAAGGTGTTTCCTGCAACAGGTGATATGAAGCAATCACAGATGAAGCTTTTATAAATATATACAAGAAAAAAGATCAACATTTTGACGTTAAATATCTTAAATTCTGTGAGAGTGTCTGGTGTATTTCCAGAAGAAAAATTTCTCCAAATATGGGTTAGCAGCTTTGGGAACAAAAATTAGGAAAATCATCTTCCTTCAAAATAATCATGCTGGCTGCGAGAACTTTTAAAAAGCAAAGTTATTAAGGCAAAGTTGTATGTAGCTATTTGGGGTTATTTGAGGGGTTTTGAGCTTTTATTATAAAATGGTATAACACTGATGTTGCTTTAGCAGTTTTGTTTCTGCTTTGGGAATCTGGTTTATATCTACACCCTCATCTGAAGAAAACAATGTTTTATGATTTAAAGATAGAAACATATTCTTGTATTCTTCTTGGGAGTGTACATACCTCATAGTCTAAGTTGATAGTGTTAAAAGCAGACAAATATTTTTTAAAGTTGATTTTTGTGTGTTTTGATCCCAAAATTTCTTCAGAAAGATTAGTACTTGTGAAGGAAATGTGTTTAAAATTGCCCTTGAACTTAATCCTGTGAGGTGTTGAGCATTTGTAATACCTATTAAAATAAGGAGGATTTTCACGGTTAGGCTGCCATTCATTATGTCAGCTTTCACATTTTACTAAGGCTTTAATCAGATATCATTTGTAAGTGGAATTTCTCATGACTGAAATTCTCTTGCACTGCAACCTGTCATATTGCAGCTTGGTTGGGATATTCAGCCAGGAGCTGGAGTAATTTCACGTGCCTGGAGTTACTTCCATGCATCCAGACAGAAAACCCACTCAGAAAAGTACCTTTAGCTTTGCATGGAAACCAAAACTATTCCAATACAGGAGTCCTTTACTGACTCAGGGCAAGTATACTGAAAACCAAAAAACATATCTTCTGTTTAGGTGTGTAGTGATTTCCTCTGGCTTTTGCTGTCACAAGCAATGGTCCAGCCATTACAGGCATCTGTTCTTAACCATCACCTATCTACTTCTCGTTACTGGCAGGAGAAACAGGCTTTGCTTGCATGTAGCATTTACACGAGGAAAACTGCTAAAATAATCACGTGCCACTGAAAGCAGAAGCCTCCTTTCGGAGAGACAGAAGAAGAAAGGCAGGAACTCTTTCAACAGTCTTATCTGTTGTTTCCTTAAAAAAAAAAAAATAAATAAAGGCAGAAATTTCTATACCCAAAGCAGTAGCCAGAAATGAGCAGCTTCTGCTACACCTGTCCCTTAATGTTTGTGAAACAAAGCTAGACCTCGTATTTCGCAAAGTATTGTAAGTATAAGCTACTCTTTCTATTAAAAACCAAAACTTTTAAGGCAATACTTGTTAACACGAGAAAAGGAGAGGGTCTCCAGGGGCAGTGAAGTATTTTCATACTGTTTTCATTTTCTAATACAATGCCCTTGGAAAAAAAGGCAGTGGATGACATAATAAATTTGGAATTCCAAGGTCACAAACAGGAATTCAGACAACAAATGGGAGGGTTTAGGAATGTACATTGTAAAATAAATCTATCAAATTTTAAAAGTTAGTATTGAAATGTGGTATTTCCAGGCAGATATTTGTATGGTAAATTCAGCTCTTTCCCTAAAGGATTATTTGATATATTTTCTGATTTATTTTTTCATATTCGGTGTTGTGAATTTAAATATTAAGAGGTTTTATAATTGACTAATTTCTTTTTCCGCAAAGAATGACCACTGGTCTCTTAATCTTGATATTTATCACTCCACAGGAATGCTTAATTCAGTTTTCAAGTTCCATATGACAGAGTAGAATTTTCTGCATCTGTGTAGGTAGCAGCCAGGGACATCTATGTAACAGTGATAAAACTTTATAGAAAACTACATAACAGGAGGCTTTTGAGATGGAATTTTGAAAATCTTTTCTGGAAGGGATATTAGTAGCTTTTTTTCTCTCGCTTTGTACCTGGGCTTTTGGCATTAGGATGGCCTAAACAGGAGCTGGATCTGCTGCTTCTTTAATGAGATTTTTCAACCTTATTTTTTGTATTAGCTTTGCCCAGACTAAAATCATAAAAATCTACTGTACTGTATAAACTATGTACTGTTGTTAAAAAGTGGACTTTTGCTTTGTAGGCTACCGTACCTATTTGTTCCTGTTTCCTTAATATTGTTTTCTCCAGATGTTGGAAGTTAAAACACCCTTGTTATTTTTTCCAGTGTCACTCTTTGTTACTTTCCATAGGCAACGTTCACCAAAGCCAGGCAGTAGAGGAAATAACAGATGTATTACCCTCAAATTATGGGCATAAAAATAACCTTAATAAAATAGGTATTAAGTGACAGCACTTTGCAAAAATCCAGGTCTAATTTACTCTAGCCTAGAAAGCAATAACTTAAGGAACCTCAGACATGCATCCATGGACTTCAGATAGTTTTTAGCAGAGCGACAGTAGCTTGGATGATGACAATCCCAGCTTGCTGTCGATGGCGCATTCCAGGAGAGGCTGACAGGGTGTGTTTGTGCTAGACACTTTTCTGCCTGTAACCCTATTGTTTGCTTGTAATTAATATTCCATTATAGAGCTTCTAATTCTGCCAGAGAAACCCTCCCTTCTCCTTAATAATAATAGTAGTAAGAACATGACTAATAATAAAAAAAACAGCCACATTCTGACTTTGACTGCAGACAAAATTGTCACCCTGGGTTTACTCTCCTTTTACCAGGCCTTTGGTTCCTGCTGTTCACAGAAAGCTGCAGATGGCTGCCTCAGCAGGAAGCCCTTCCCCCTTCCTTAATGGAACTCGTGGGAATGCGGGGATCCTGGAACCAAAGCCCTCCTTCCCTTCCAAACCTCCTCTCCAAACCCCTACTGAGTAAAAGGAAAAAAATCCCCACATCCCTGGAAACATTTTTGCCAGCCTGTTTTTCAGTAAAAACTTAAATTAACCACTTCACTCCTGATTATAATAAAGATTTGTTATTGAAACAGCTTCTCTTTAATGTACTGAATCATTTCCACCCGCTTATTGAAGTCGTCCATTTGGGTTGAATTATAGCGTCCCACTTCCATTATGTAATAATTCCAAATAAATGAAAACAGGTTTGAATTCTCCAACAATTAGCAAAGTTTTAGCACGTTCCCCCTCCCCCCACTCCTTCCCAGACACCCCTCCAAAAAGTGAGATTAAAAACCTCAAAATTCTGGCAAAGTCACATCCTAAGTTTTCTTCTCTTGTTAAAGTCTTCTTACAGATTTCCTCAAAGACATCATATGGGTTAAGTTACGTCTTCCCTTAATAATTATTTTCAAGTGAAAAATAAAAACAGCTTAAGCATTGTGATTTGATATTAGAAATGAAAGAGTTAAATGCCTGAACAAAGCACTCCATTTATAATTTTTGTTAGAAGTTCCACACTGAGCATTAGAGTGAGGTGTGTCTTATAAAGAGGGTGTTTATATTGGATTTGATATAGTTAAGAGATTCAGCTTACATATAATAGTCTCTTCTAAGAAGAAGCATAAACCAGAATGAGTTCAGTGGGATTTGCTGAAGCATAAAACATAGTATAAAAGTCTAATCTTATAGACTAGTATCAAGCACTGAGGAATTCATCCACTACAGAAATGAAATGAAAAAAATGGAGCCAAATCTGTGGCTTTTATATTTTGGAGATCTTAAAGCCTCCATCATGGTCTACGCTTGCTCTTTTGACTAAAGGTTACATGAGTGACTCAAGGCAGTTGAAAGGAGTCCATAGTTCAAAGGATTTGTGGTACGTTTCTCATAAAACAAAATTCATTAAAAATCACCCATCAGATATGTGATGCTTTCACTAATTCAAATGGTTGGCTTGGGCCTGAAGAAAATGTGGAAAAATTACAATGCAGAATGAGAGGTAATAGAAATTTCACCTGAATCAATGTGCTATAAAGAAGGTTGCTATTGGATATTGCAGAGCCTTAATAACCTTGAATTCAGTACTTGGAAGTTTATAGTAACTGTGTTGTCTAAATAAACAATCGCTGGAGTACAAGAGGGGTTTTGGGTTAAATGGTGAGCAGCCCAACTTAAAAATATCAGACAAGCCTGTTAATGAAGGCCATCCTGCAGGGCTCCACTAATTGAGAAGATGCTGGGCAAATGGAGAAGGGTGGAGGAAGAACTGTTCAGCATCTGACTTAGGCAGTTTGGCTTCAGTTCCCCCTTCAGTGTGATACTGAATGCTTTAGTTTCCCAACACCCATAGAAAAAAGCAAAACCTCTTAAACTGGGATGTTATAAATACTGCAGAAGTAAGGAAATAAAAAGCACACAAAAAAAATTTCTTAAATAGTAAGGACCATATGATGTACCCTGAAGGCCAGCGAGGATTAAAGCAATGGTTTCATTAGCTTCGCAGGAAGAAAAGTTCAGGGAGGACTATAGAGTGGAAAAATAAATATACATCTGCACTTAAATACTAGTCTAAAAAGAGGAACATATGGTAACCTCTGGGAGCCAGCTTATCTTAATGAAGGTTGCAAAGCCTGTTACATTTGATATAAAGTCTGAATGAAGACATATAAATATTACACAGCTTCCTAGAACTGATGGTATAACACTCCAGGGTTGTTACTTTTGAGTTTATTTTCTGCCAATAGAGCCGTGATTCAAAATACCGTCAAAGGTTCAAAGTTTCCAAAACTGCATCTCTGTATGTAATTGTTAAGGAATCTTTAGAAGTACATATTAGGAATGAGAGGGCTTAACAGGAGGAATGGAGAGCTTTTGAAAGCAGTTGACGCTGCATGTGTCAGCCTGGAAAAAACAAAGCCAACATTCCTGCAAAGCTAGTGCGTTCTGTTTGGTGACATATATTTGGGCAATGCCAGTAGGAAAACAGGAGTGAATAGAAACATCATTAAAAATAGAAGCACTGAAAGGGCAAACAGCAGATTATTGTTTTATTTGCCAAATATGAATGCTATTATCTACCCAATAATAAGAAATAAGTGGTGAGTGATGTCATCATACTGTATTCTTGTCAAATGGTCAGCATTTGGGCTTCGAGACAGATTTATTGCCCAAAATGAGGGGAAAGTTCTAGAAAATCCACTCCATAAAAAAATGTTTTTTGCATGATCTCATTCATTATGACTTTTACTATAGAGCAGAATGAGAAGTGATCGCAGTAGAGATACTTGAAAGGTGAAATGTGACCAAATGTTCCTTAAATATAATAGATAAAACATGAATTGCATTTCAGGAAAGAAAAGTAGTTACCCTGGAAATACTTTAAATGTTTGCATGTGTAATGGTTCTCCAAGACCCAGCACACTAATGATGGGCCATTGCACTGAGCTGAAAAGGAAATCCATTCCCGTACACTGCCCCTATCCAAGTCCATTAAGAAATAATGGTTATAAGATGAAAGTCATGTTAGGGTTTCAGTGAAAATGTTTGGCACACCAGGATGAAAAGTCAACAATCTGCTTTTAACGAGAGACACTGGAAAAACTTTGGTTAACATACCACTGAAAATATTAATTCTCCTTAATGGCAGGATGCAACACAGCTTTTTATAGTTTTTGATCCATGTCATAAATTTGGCCATGACAAAGGGATACTCCAGCTTTAGCTCACTGGCAGAAACATTAGTTGTTTCCCAACACTAAAAGGTTAGTCCTTTGGATTCTTTCAAAAGTGCCAAAGGGCCAAATTCTTTGCATGGAAATAAAATGACATTGGCCAAAGAATGAGAGTAAAAAAGAATCAGTCAGTGTGTAAACTGTAGCAGATGTAATTCAGGACTTTTATTTTGCATCCACTGCCTAGCTAAGAGGTGTAAATAAGATAAAAATAGGAACATGTATTATAAGATGAAATGTAGAGGTATGGTGACAGTATAAATGTAGGTGTTCCAGCTGTTTCCCAACTATTTCTGGTCAATAATCAATAAAGTGGAAATATCTAGGTCTATGTGCTTTTTCTCTGTGTAATTGGATATTATCATGTAGTAAAAGGGGAAGTGTTTCTTTTATCAGTTCTGTGCAATGACATTTGGAATCCTTTCTGAATCAGAATCTCTCCTCTGAAACAATGTTTCATTTGTTCAGCTTATGGCTATAGAGTTACCTGTTTAGTAAAGCTGACGTAAAAATTTGATAATTTATTGCTTCAATAGCAAAGGCACCTACTAGCTAATACTGCCTTTGGTCCTGGTACAACATGATCTATTTCCTTTACAATAAATAGGAGTGAACAATAGAAATTACACACCACAGAAAAAGTTCTTGTTCCATAAAGAGTAAGCTTCAAATACAAAACCTGAAAGTTTGGCAAAGTGTGACTGATTTATGCATAGACTAGATTTCATGTCTAATGGCTTTGTCTATAACAGGAGCAAGACTTTCTGATGAATATTCACTTTAAAATCTCAAAACACTTTACAGAAATATTCTATTCTGTGATCTAGTTTTTAGATCAGGAAGCTTTGACAATCAAACAGCTGTTTGGCAGATAAGTGGCTAGAATTAAACTGTGGATTCCATGAATCCCAGCATAATGCTTTAGTAACTTCTCTTTCTTAGTTTAAAGTGTCTGCTGAAATGCCCTTTTCTATATTCTTCCTAAATCTCTCTTTTGGTTTCTTGTCTTGATTTTTAGCCATAAAATTTTATATCCTCCAATTTTTTCCAATCAGTGACCTAAATTATCAGCTTTGTTGGTGCCAATCTACCCTGCCATCTGCTGAAAAGTAAAATACATGTTTCAGAAACTAAAACTAAAAAGTGACTTGGTAGCAGTCAATGGATTCTGAGTCAGGTCTGCAGCAGGAGAATTGTTTGAGACTCCTGTGAATGCGGTTGTTGCTGGAAACCACAAGGATAATCCATGGAAAATCTTACACAATCCTAGAATTTGAGTATCTGTGGGTAACTGTCATGTTATCAAAGGACATGCATATTAGTGCCATTGACTAAACCATTCTTTAATTTTTTTTCTTTTTCTGCCCTAGGGCTTGGTAGCACCATCTAAGTAAGCCATTTGTGAGGAGACTGTAATCTCCACACATTAAAACTCTGGGAATAAAGCAAACTATCATTTCATTTTTGGTCCTGCAGTCTAATCTTGATTCTACCCACTGGTTTTTTTGGAAAAGGCTAACACTGGGAAGCTTTGTGGTTCCGTCCTTAGGACAAAAACACTCCCTTATTTCTCTAAGTAGTGGTTCTTAACAATAAGAAAATCCCTGTAATTTATAGAAGTGTGATAAATAATATCTTGGGTTACTGATCTCACCTGTCACTGAGAAACTTCTCCATGTTTGAACTTAGGCACAAAATTACTTGAAATTTTCTGCTCACATTCATTTTTCCCCATTATTTTCCTTATGGAGTAGCACAACATTGAAATTTTGTGTGGAAGAAAGAAATTAAGATTTCCTTATTAAATAAAGGGAGAAGGGATAATTTTAATTTCTATGAAATATTGACTTGTGTACCTTTTTATTTTGAGATATCCCCTTTTGAGTCTATGAAACTGATTTTGTAAAGCAACAATTGTGGTTTGAATGGTATCCTCTAAAATTGTCACTGCGCTTTAAAAAAAAATGGGGTGCAAACGGAAGAGAAGGAAAGAGGGAGAAAAACCTTGAAAGATTGAGATGAAAGTAGGATCATTGAACTATTCGGTAGTCATAGTGTTTATTAATGAAAATGTTATCCTGTGCTTTGGACAGAGTGGGGAATTTACACATTTTGTGACCTCCTTGCTGGCTTTCAGCTGACATTTTCTGGAAGCTATGCTGGTGATGCTTGTAAGAGTGAGGGAAGTGCTCGCAGAAGTGAGAATATTATGCAGTAATTAATAAAAGAAGTTGAAAGGTGAGTAGGAGCCTAAGGAGATATCTCCTGTCATGTACTTTTATTTATATGTATCTTTCCACGTATCAGCACTTCCAATCTTCCTGTGACTCCCTGTGATTGCTTTCAAAAAGTTATCAATTATGAGTACCTCTCACACGTCAGCTGTGAACTTCTGTTTGCTTTGTCTTCTTAGACTGTTAAAGAAACAAAGAACATTAGATGAAAAAAAAAAAAAAAAAAAACAAAATAAAATAACTTCAGTGTTTCCACAGTGAAATCTGTCACATTTCACCAAGTAATTCCCTTTACATGGTACAGTATTTGACTTTGCACAGAGATTACAAACTTCCCTAATGGTAATCTGGAAAAAGTTTTCAATGAACAGAAAAGGACTTAAAACTAGTTAATTTTATTAGTTGTTATTTTCTCATGTATGTTTTATTTTAACAAATCCCTTTAACAAAGATAGCTAAGGAAGCGTAAGCATTGTTGTTCTCTCAGAGTACTGTCAGGCTCATTGGTCTGTGTCTTTGGGCTTGAAAGACAGGGACACTACTGAGACTTCAGGTACTCTTTGAAGAATCAAAACAGCTGCTGGAAAACTGCAGTTTTCTAAGGGGTTTGGAAATTTTCCTCAGTGGATGGGGCCTGTGTGAGATTTCTGTTGGCAGCTTCAACTCCTTGAGGCCAAAGCTAAAGCTGAGATTTCAGAGAGTGGTAGATTTTTAAAAAGCTATTTATTTATCTAAAATTTTAATTTCTTTCTCATTTAAACAGTGAAATGGGCCACTGGGGTCAATAATCAGCAGACATGCTTTGGACATGCCTGGGCATTGTAAACTAGGACAGAGTTGGCCTAAGAACTGACAGACCATCACTGGTTTCACAATCAAATAATTTACACCTTACTGTTTCAACATCCTTTCAAAAACTTTTGAATTATTGCCTCCTATTCACAAATACAGACTGGCTGACTCAATAGAGCTTTGCAGTGTCCAGTTTCTCTGGTTTAAAGGAAGCAAAGTGAGGCCTGCAACCTGCATGACTTCAGAGCTGAGGGAGGAGATGTGTGCTCAGAAGCGTTTTGGTTAATTGTACAGGCACTCTGGCAGAGTGTGTTTTAGAGCAAGCAGGTTGCATCATCTAAAAAATGGAGGAAAGCACAGCCAGGATCTGTTCTTTAGACTAGTACAGGAGGGGCTTAGTATCCTTTAGTTCTTTGCTTGGCTCTCCATAAACATCTGGCAGGGATGCCTATGTTTTCACTCACTAAATTTCTTATTTTTTTACTTGGTCTGAATACAGTTGTGTTGCAAAGTTTGCCCGATGACTTCTGCAATCAAGCAAGTCAGTCACTAATCCCTGCTACTCTGCAACAGCTGCATAAGGACACTNTTTTACCTGCTCCCTCACAGCAGTGGCACAACATGTTTTGATTCTTAGAAGAAAAGCTGCCTGAAAGGAGAGCTGCACAAACAGCAAATCATAGAATCATAGAACAGTTTAGGTTGGAAGAGACCTTGAAGATTGTCTAGTTTCAAACCCTGCTGTGGGCTGGAACATCTTCCACAGATTTCTCGGAGTCCCATCCAGTCTGACCTTGGACACTTCCAGAGCTGGGACACCCACAGCTCCTCTGGTCAACCTATTCCAGTGCCTNAGCATTGTTGTTCTCTCAGAGTACTGTCAGGCTCATTGGTCTGTGTCTTTGGGCTTGAAAGACAGGGACACTACTGAGACTTCAGGTACTCTTTGAAGAATCAAAACAGCTGCTGGAAAACTGCAGTTTTCTAAGGGGTTTGGAAATTTTCCTCAGTGGATGGGGCCTGTGTGAGATTTCTGTTGGCAGCTTCAACTCCTTGAGGCCAAAGCTAAAGCTGAGATTTCAGAGAGTGGTAGATTTTTAAAAAGCTATTTATTTATCTAAAATTTTAATTTCTTTCTCATTTAAACAGTGAAATGGGCCACTGGGGTCAATAATCAGCAGACATGCTTTGGACATGCCTGGGCATTGTAAACTAGGACAGAGTTGGCCTAAGAACTGACAGACCATCACTGGTTTCACAATCAAATAATTTACACCTTACTGTTTCAACATCCTTTCAAAAACTTTTGAATTATTGCCTCCTATTCACAAATACAGACTGGCTGACTCAATAGAGCTTTGCAGTGTCCAGTTTCTCTGGTTTAAAGGAAGCAAAGTGAGGCCTGCAACCTGCATGACTTCAGAGCTGAGGGAGGAGATGTGTGCTCAGAAGCGTTTTGGTTAATTGTACAGGCACTCTGGCAGAGTGTGTTTTAGAGCAAGCAGGTTGCATCATCTAAAAAATGGGGGAAAGAAACCAACTGCTTTGCCCAGCCAGGATCTGTTCTTTAGACTAGTACAGGAGGGGCTTAGTATCCTTTAGTTCTTTGCTTGGCTCTCCATAAACATCTGGCAGGGATGCCTATGTTTTCACTCACTAAATTTCTTATTTTTTTACTTGGTCTGAATACAGTTGTATTGCAAAGTTTGCCTGATGACTTCTGCAATCAAGCAAGTCAGTCACTAATCCCTGCTACTCTGCAACAGCTACATAAGGACACTAAAATGGCAGAATCACCTTGGGTTCATCCTGTGCTAAAAACATCCATGGAGGAATTGCTACCAGCCGTACTGCACTTCACCCATTTATGTGGACATGCTCTGATCAATCCAGAGAGAGAATTTCCGGATTTAACTCAATTATGTCATTGCTCAAAATGTATCTTGCATTGTGTGGGACATAAAAGTTGTGTGTAAAGGAGACAGGGAGTAGAGCAGGGTAAGGAATTCTTTGACCTTGCCCTGCCAGTGCTGGCTGTCATCGATTTTACCTGCTCCCTCACAGCAGTGGCACAACATGTTTTGATTCTTAGAAGAAAAGCTGCCTGAAAGGAGAGCTGCACAAACAGCAAATCATAGAATCATAGAACAGTTTAGGTTGGAAGAGACCTTGAAGATTGTCTAGTTTCAAACCCTGCTGTGGGCTGGAACATCTTCCACAGATTTCTCGGAGTCCCATCCAGTCTGACCTTGGACACTTCCAGAGCTGGGACACCCACAGCTCCTCTGGTCAACCTATTCCAGTGCCTCACCACCCTCACAGTGAAGACTTCCTAATAGCTAACCTAAACCTACGTTCTTTCAGTATGAAGCCATTATTCATTGCCCTGTCACTATATGTTCTTGTAACAAGTCCTTCTCTAGCTCTCTTGTAGGCCTTGTCAGGTGCAGTAAGGCTGCTGAGTGCCCTGGAATGATATAGAATTGATTGGATTGAAACAGCTGGATGGATTGGATTGAACAGCCATCTGCCACATAAGGGTCCATGTGGGAGTGCCACAGGACACTATCACTGGACTCTGTGTCAGATCCCTGAGGCAATTGCCAGGCTTTACTGTCCCTGATCAGCCTCCCCCAGAGCTCCCTGCTTTGCCCATCCTTGCTGTCTTAGCCCCCAGCTACAGGCTGTCCCTGCTATGTAAGGAGAAATTTGACAATTTGGGCAAATTAGCAAGGTAAAAAAAAAACAAAATAAAATATGTTATGTAAAGCAGAAATTATATAAATCTTCCTGGCTTTAATGTGAAGGATTGAAGCCACTAAGCATGGAGGTGCAACATCTACAGTTGTACCCAAGGTGAGGGGATGTAGGAGATACAGGTCCATCAGTTCGGACATCTAAAAGGACTGCACTTACATTTGGCTTAATTTCCTCTCACTGCCTCTTCATCTATATCAACATACTTACCCGTGGAATAATACAACAAAGAAATTTTCCTTAAAGCTCTATGAGAATAAAATTTTTTTTTAGAAAGAGTTACTTTCAGCCTTGTAAACTCAATACTATAGTCCCTGACTTGCTCTGTGTTTAATCATCTTCAATAATTGCCATGTTTAAGAATTGAATTTTACTGTTAGTGTTGGAAAAATGAATCCTGCCAAGTCCTTGCTGTTGGGGGTTAGGAGACACTTGCAGAAAAAGCTGAAAGGCTTCTTCTTATTTTCCAGAATTTCTCCCTGTGTGTGCTTGTAATCTGTGCTTGAGCTTATCTGATAAGCAGCTCTCCTTAAGCCGTGATTGAGAAGACTTGTTTTCCAGGCCCTGTATCATTTCTGTGACCCTCCTTTGAACTCCAGGATTTGATATCCTCCCCAGAGTACAGACACAATTATGGCAAAGTACTTGCATTATGAGTGTTGAGAATAACAGCAGTTGGATTACTCCCTTCTTGTTTCTTAATGGTCTCAAGTTTACACATCCAAAGAAAGGTGGGAGTTTCTTTGTCTTTGCATAGCACTGACATTAACCTTTTCCGAAAATCTTTTGTGGTAACAAAAATTCCTGATGATCTCATTAAGGCATGGACTTTATCCTTGGTATTTATATACTAGCAAGTCTGCAGTTTTCCAGGTTTACACTCCCATGTTCACCTGGGGAATGTTGGAGCTTCTGTTACTTTGAACAGACAATCTCATTAACTATATTTTGAAATCTCTTCAAAATGGATTGAAATGAGAAGTTCCAGAATAGCTATCCCAAATCTTCCAAAGGTGCACTCTACTCATAGAAGTACTCTAAATTTCAGTCATAGCCCCAGGGTTGGAAAAAAAGAGGGTCCTTCACATGCAGTGCTTCAGCAAAATGATAACACATCTGGTGATGTAAACCAGAAAGGTAACTTGATATGTTTGGAGTTTCCAGCCCTTTTTATTTATTTTTTTTTTCTGTATTAATTTCTTGCTTTCTTTTCTCCCACTCCAAGAAAACCAGGCTGAAACCCAGTAGATGCAAGAAAAACATAAAACTTAGAGCTAGAAAAATAATCAATATCGCAACTCTACAGGGATAGTTTGGAGCTGCCAGGTCAACCACTGTCATGGTTATGTACAAAGGGACAAAGCAGAAATGGGACTTGATTCCACCTTTGCCAAAACCCTGTGCTATGAGCCTGAGGAAACAGCTGATGAATGTCTTAGATTCTCTGTGTATGAGTGGCAGCTGATAAATTGTTAAATACCAGGAGAATCACTGACAGAACAAACACTGAAATTTTCTTTACACTATTTTGCTACAGTGTAACAGTATTTCTTTATTTTCACTATATCCCTCCAATTTATTGCAAAAAGGAATAGAATTGCAATCTGAACCTCAGCAAGCCCTAAGCCCCACCAGCAGTTTTGTACTTCTTTGCAGCATGGCTGTCTTAGAGCACCTGCTTTGCTTTTGCTTTGCCATTTTTTTTTTATTCACTCATGTGTATAATACGGTCAGTATGGTGGGGCTAAAAAGCACATTTTCAATCACTGTGCTGTAATACATAAGCAAGGAATAATTTTATATATTCACGTAGAAGTGGGTGGGTCGGCAGCTTCAGAACTCCAAATGTCCGGGGATCAATAAAAATTGTCAGGAAGACTGCAGATTCACTACATTGTTTTATGTTTAGCTTTGAGATCATGCAAATGTCTATACTGACACTTTGGTGTTTTGAGAAAGAGGTCTGAATCAGCACCTGCCACTGTTGTAGAGTTTTCTCCAAGCTGTTATGCGAATAATTTCCCTTGACTTGAACACACTGCTGCTTTACAAGACAAACTATGCTGTACATAATATACATTTTGCACAATATGCTGCAGTTAGAGTTCCCAGATCTTCCAATATGGGGCAGCAGTTGCCAAATCCTGGCACAAGAGAGTCACTTATTTCCATCTGTGAAAATATAGTTGTCTTTCTCTATGTAGGCAGAGAGAAGTTACTAAAATAAGCATTTGGAAATTGGAGGAGATGGCGTTTGTTTTATTTTTTTTTTCTTTAGTTTAATTTGCTGGCAGAGCAGAAGTAATGTGGTCCAGGAATGTTTCCATTTCTTACATTCTTTAGTATGGTGAAACCTACACATTAATCTTTCATGTGATGTAGTTTCTGGTCTCAACTCTGAATCATCCTTTAATTGCTGGAGGTGTTTTTAACTTATCTGAGTTGTTTTTCTAGCTAATTCAGTGCTCAAGACCACATTTGAATTTCTTCCCAATTGAAACTGATGCTTTGCTCACTAGATGCCACTATGATATTTTAAAAGACTTCTGGAATGTATAATTTCTTTTCTCTCTTTGTGAAACTTTGCTCCACCCTTGGATCATATTTATCTCACACTTAGAGGTATAAAAGATATATATGAGGCTTCTGTATCTGAAAATATTGTCCTTCAGTATAGCAGTTTAGCAAATTTGCTCATACTTACTGACAAAAAAACCTAATAAAACAAACAAAATTGATGATGATTTTGGCTAAATCTTTCATGGTTTTGACTAGATTCTCTCACTAAGCAAATAGACTGTCAGCTTCAAATTTCTCCTGTTTCCTCCCATCCTCTGACAGTCTTTCCACATATGCTTTAATCTTTTATTTGCTTTGTTTTCTGCGCTCAGTTCTATGTTCCTACTTAGCTTCATTCTTAACTACTCAGCTCTTCCCAAACCTGAAATGCTGCATGCCTCCAGTGCTGCATTGTGGGCTCTCTCTTCTGCTTTGATTACAGTAAAGGGCCTATCTTATGCTTAATATTCATACACTGCCTATCAGAATAAATTATAAATAATAATAAAAATCCTGACAGAGTGCCTGCTTTTGAACAAAGCACTGTTTTGTCTTTTTTTTTTTTTCTTTTTAAGTCTGCAAAACACATTGCCACATTTTCCACCAGCTCATCTTCTGCACCTATCAGACTTCAGCTGTTATACAACCAGTGTCCATTTGGTCAGCCAACAGTAGAAATGTTTTCGCTGAGACCTACGCTGAACTCAGCATAATAGCAAACAGGTGGTCAAATTAGAAGAAAAACAAGTTTTTCAGAAAAGAATCAGTGAGTGAAGCAAATAAATATTCAGGATCTTAAAAGTCAGTCAAAGAGATATTAAAAACTAGCATATATGGATACGTGCTCGAGGAAAGAGCTGCCCTGTGGGAAGTGCAACTGATGATGTGGAAGGGAGAACTCAGCAGATAATTCAGATGAATATTATTTGGTCCTTTCCTGCTTTCAATTTACTGATGGAAATTATGTGAACTTTGGTAATGTTTGTAAATGTGTTTAGTTGATAAAATAACATACAAGCTGCAGTGTGCTGGTGGCATTTGGAAGCTCATGCTACATAATGGTGTTGCTGCTTGTTGAGTGGCAGAAGAATAGCAGGGATTTACATCTATCTTCTACCTGGATAGGACTTGTTGCCAAAACAGAAGATAATCTTGAACAGTCTCACTTTTTGAAAACCTTTTTACAAAATACTTTTACAATACGCATTTCATCTGATTGAGCAAGCTTTAATCTTTCTTTTTTTTCTACAAGTGCTGAATGGCAATAACATTAGAAAGGAAAACAAATATTGCACAAAATAGTATTATTATAAATATCATATATATATCCCAAATAAGCACATAATAAGAAGCATGATAAATGTGCCTGTAGCATATCCAAGATCAAGGAGCAAATCACTAACAACTGAAAAGAATATGCCAACATTCAATAATTTCTAATGAAAACAAATAATAAAAATATATGCTTTTCACAGTAGAAATAATTCTAATTTTGGCGTACATGTAAGACTATTCAGTAATTGTATACATTTTTACAAAATGAAAAATCATCCCAAGGGGAGGACCTGAAAAAATCCTCTTTTACTTTAGTATGGAACCATATTAAGAAGTTGCCATAAAACTGAACCTTCACAAGGCTTCATTGATGTTTGTTTACACAAGAAGCATCATGAAAAGTGCTTAAACCCAGCGCTTTGGCTGCAGCAAATGGACCTACCCTATGTTCAGGCTGAAAAACTTATTATTTATAAAGATCAGTGATAAATGCAGTTAAGTATTTATTTAAATGTTAACATTAGAAGTGTTTAACAAAAGGAGAGGAATCAGGAAGCTCAGTTAAAGTTGCAGATCTTTTCTGAAGTCTCAGCATTGTTCCTTTTATTTTTCTCAGCAGCATGGGTTCAGGATGGAGTTGTTAGGTTTAAGTTAGAATTTCCTGGCTTTTCTTTTGGTTTGTGTGAAACCTCAGTATTTTTAAACATACTTTCACAAGGGATTCCACTGGTCAATTCTTCTCTCTTTTTCCTTTTCCCTCAAGGCTTTTTTTATGCATATGTAATCATTTTACAGATGGCATACAACAACTTGAAACAAACTCTTTCCAAGCTATCCATTTCAAACTCAAATAACTTATTTAAATATTATTTTCTGTATTACTGTTCCAGTGATCTTTCTGTACTCAAATCATGTTGAATATTTTGAGGGAAAAACTAAAATAATAAAAAAAAGAAGGTAATTTTTTCATGCTGTCTAGGAGATCCAGCCCCAGGCTCTCTTCTGCAGATAAGAAATAGTGTCTGGCTTCCTCTCTCTTCTGCTATCTGCCTGCTACTGCTCTCACCTTCAGTGGCAGCATACAGCTGCTGCTTCTCTCTCCTCTAAGACCCACTATTGTGAAAGGTACTAGCTGAAAATATGCAAATTATATTATCAAAGGAGTTTTGTGTCCTATTTTTATTTCAGCAGAAAATTTATTCTTGACTGTAAGAAAGTGAATATGGGGAGTCAATACCAAAAGTTACTGTTGAACTTGAGTGAAAGGTTTTTTTTTCCTTTTTGTAAGAAGAGGATAACTAATTTGATTTTTTTTCTTTATTAATTGGACTTGTTTGTTTGATTTTCTTATCTATTTAGTTTTTATTTCTCCAGCTTGCCATGATGAGCTATAACGATGAGCTGGAGCTCCCTCACTTTCCTTTTGCCAGCCCAGACCATCCTCTTGTGATATGTTGGGCTCTTGTGGCTGAGCTATCTTAGAGCAGCCTTGCAGTAGTTTATGAAATCAAAAGCTGAAGTATGGGAGGGTGACTCTAAAGTGCATCTGTTACAAACTTCATATTTCTTGAATAATGTTTCTGTTTTCAGTCAGTTTCAGAAATCATGTCAAAAGAATGGAATTTGGCTTCTATACATACTCTCACTGCAAGAGAATACACTGTCATTACACACGTATTTCACAGGTCCCACTCGGAATTACTTGCATGAAGTATCCAACAGGTGTTGCTTCCTCCATGCTGGTGGAACACTCCTTGACACTCTCTGGTGCTGTGAGGATGGTTTTCTTCCAAACATCACTGTTCAGGAGAGGGCATATCTGTTTCCCATTCTGGTTCCAGCATTTATTCAGTTTTTTCTGATTACCTTTTCAACCAGCTCTCCTAAACTGTAAAAATGAGAGAAGCCAATTGTAGCTTTGTGGAAAATCCTCAATATTTTGGACACTATTGAAAAAATAAGATTTTAAAGTGTCTCAATTCTTACGGCGTGGGATATTCAATTATTTGCACTACACATTCAGAGTTACTGTGGGAACTTTTTTCTTTACAGTGGTGAATTTGGGGCTAAACTTTCTTCTTCTGTGGTACAAGTGTGTAGTCATCTCCTAGATGTGGTTTTGAAAAAGTTAATTTTCTTTTCATAGAAAATAGTAAAAATGAAAATTGATCTATTTTTAGTGGTTTCTTGACTCATAAGTTATTCTATTATTCCTGTTTTATTAGTATATTAACCATGAACTATAAAGCCATGCATTATTTAATGTGCCAATATTTTGCAACATCTTCTCAAGAGAAATTTAATGGTATATATTTTTTAGAATTCGAAGTGAGTTCACCATTTTGTTCCAGCAGCAGTTTTCATTTGAAAAGGGTAAAGATATTATGTGGTTAGAGTTTCTTGATAAAATAATATAAATGTAAATATAAAGCATTCCTTTGTGGAGTCCATTTGTGGAATTTTCTTGCTTTCTGTCATTCTGGGGTGTGTGTGCACCATGGGGATCTGTGCTTTGCAAATACAAATTACCCACTAGTTTGATGGATAAGATTATCCCCAATTCCTGTTAAAGGGAGCTAACCATGCAGATCCTTTGGATGTTTTCAGATATTTCAGCCAAAGTGGGTATGTGGTCTAACTTTATTACTGTGGGAAAGCCACAGGCAACATTCTTAGTTGTGTAAACTGATCCAGTAAATTCAGCTTTGCTGATTTATGTTAACTGATGATGTGACCCAATGTTTAAAGGACATTAAACATATCAGACGTACAGTAAAAAATAATTGTTGATTGACTGTTTTTTACAGAATGCAAACATAGAGAATGGACATTAAAGATTTTTGTAGTCATTCAATATTCTAAATGATGGTTGAACGCAATAGAGCTATTCTAATCTGTGCCGGTTCAGCATCTGACAGAGAGTTCTGAATGCTGCTAAGATCATTTGGCTGTTTCTGTTTACTGCAGTATAACAGAAGAGCAATGGGACAGTTGGCAAACTTAAATGGCAACAAGATTACTCTAAATAAAAAAAATAACATTTTCAGAGCACAGAATTAATTAATTGGACAGTATCCTGGCCCCCAATATTTTAAGGCATGTAGGTTAAGATTATAAAATTGCTTTGTCCAGGATAAAAATAAAAAGCAGTCTTGAATTCTTCTGTTTCACTTCCTGAGCTGACCGCAAGTTTCTGCGTGCTAGGTACATGCTTTTTGTTAGGCATAGTGTTGCTTTGTTTTCATTATGGATGAGCACAATGGTGGTCAGAGGAAGAAGATTCTGTCTTTCTTTGAAACGTTTGACACTTTTCCCTGTCAGAGGAAATGATACTGGCTCAAAGGACTCATCAGTCTGACCAGAATTAGCAATTTCCAAACTATTAGGTCAATGAAAGGATTTGCTGGATATCAATTCCTCAGCCTTTTAGGCAGTTTAAAAAGAACTCTGTTCTGGCATTTCTCCAAATGTTATGTTGTGCCTGGAATTTCAGCCTCCAGCTTTTCACTCCAGTTCACTGGAGTTTACCCAGTGATCATTTGATGTTGATGTTTTGCTTTGACACGGTGCTAACATGATGTGCTGAGGATGGAGAAAATATCAAAGAGCACAAAAAACTCTTTTGCTGTTTAAAAATATTTGAAACCAAATCTAAACTTTGCTGATAGCTGAATCCTTTCTTTTTGTGATTTTTGGAACAGATAGGCATTTTATCCAAACTATTTATCCTAATCAGCAGTTGGAGGAGAGGAATGTTAAATAAACTATTTTATTCTGATTCTTTCTCTGGATGTTTACCAGGCTGTTGACAAAGGCCAGAGAATGTTTAATGACTTGGTGGGGAGACTTGAAACAGAAGTGGGGATCACACTGGATGCTCCTTATTTGCTTTCTTTCACAGTGCAACAAAAGGAAATGATGACAGACCACCTCTTGATACCCAGTTTGATTAAGAAAATTTATCATGTTCCTTGTCATGAGTTCAAGTCTCCCACATTGAATAATATAAACATTCTCAAACAGAGCCAGAAATAGGCAGATAAGACTCAGATGTCTCTACCAGAGAATCATATTCGGTCTGGAAACGTGAACATGACCTCAAAATAACTCTCATGTAGGACTAGGGAGTATTTAAAAATACTTGAAAGCCTTATCCCTGTGCAATCAACACAGGACTCCCAGTTTGGTGAAAGGAAAAGTGGTCTCTTCCATTTCTGAAGGCTGTACATTCCTTGAGCTGACAGTAATCAGACACATGATCGGGAACTCATTATTTCCTGGAACTTTGAATTTATTTTCATTCTGTCAGTTCTCATATAGAAAATTATCCCCCAAATTAGAACAGCATTCTGGCAGTCACATTAGAGAATGTTACAAAGGAGATAAAAGTGGCATAGAGCAAAAATATATTTCAAGACTGTGTCATCAGATTTATCTTGGAAAAGCAAGAAAATTATTTTTTGATGTGAAGAGCTACATATAAACAAAAAATGTACACAACTGTTATTTGAAGAATTTGCTCTGTTTGTGATTTTGCACACTTCTGAGCTTGGACTGCAGGACATAACCAGAAAAAGATTTCTTTAGTGACTTACTCAGAGAAATCATGCATTTTAGTAGCATATTCTGAATGCATTTATAATAACCAATAAACACCTTTAAGAAAAAAAGCTCAAAATTTGTACTCATATTAGAATTTATATGGAGTACTGCATTCCATGTTTGTATGAATTTTCCAGGGAAGAAATGAAGAGGAAATCTGACATTGGGATACTGTTGATTTTGTGTCATCCGAATTTGAGTTGCTGTGGTAACACTGTAGAATAAAGATATCCACTGTCTCAAGTCATGACAGTGCCCACAAGTGTGACATAAGGTAGAATTTTTCCAGCTGAAGCCAAAAGTTTTTAGACCTTTGGTATAGCCAAACTGTGTGTTGAATTTTGGATAATCAAGAAACAGCGAATGGATAAAATTCAGCGAACAGTCTGGAGAGGCAAATAGTTTTTCCAGTCCTAGAATTAAGGCTTAGTGTCCTAGCCCTTCATCTCTGGAGACCTGATTCTCATTCCAGGGTAGGTAATAAATAATGTGCTTGTTTGGTCAAGTGGTTATCTTCCGCTTGGCAGCTTTGAGGACTCTTACTGTGTACTGTAGACTGGCTTTTCATAGGTTGATTGTATTATGTTTAGAGTAAATTTCCAAGAAGAATTTTTAGCACATTTTGGTAGCAGGATAATCTTTATAGGTGGGTGGTAGAAAAATAACCTTTATTTTTATACAATACATGTGGTAGACATGTGGCAGAAAAGAAAAAATGACAGGGGATTTAAAACACCATCAGAGCAAATCAAAGCCATAAATTCAAATGAAGCAGATGGACTTATGGTGTTAGTGCGAGTTGATATGAATCTTTAGATAAAAATGACATAATAATTTTGCTTACTGGATGGCTTCTATTTTATATGTAGGGTTTTTACAATAAATAGTATTTCTGGTCCCTTAAAATTTCAGGTGCAGTAAAAAAAGTCACACAATGCTTCTTTAGATAAAATAAAAGCTCTAAAGGATGGGTCATAATTGAAATCTAGGGCATATAGTTTGCTCAGTAAAATGACTGATAGTGCATTCATACAAAAGTATGTAAGAGCATTTGAAAAGGTATTTCTACACATAATATTGAGTTGTTTTGTTTGGAAACTTTTAAATCTGTAACTGTTCAGAACTTTGACCTAGGGGTGAGAGGTCAAACAATAAATATGGTTAAATGGTGGGTATTTCTGGTCTATGGATATTTTACCTCGAGATGATTTTCTTGTAGGAACATCTCTGTGTGTGTATCCTTTCAGATATAAGTTCTTTTAAAATATTCCTTAATTCATATCTGAGCGTTCTCATGAGCGACAGCATGAGGTATTTTTTTTTTTTCAGATCTCATTCCCATAGAGAAACTGTGTTTAGATTTGTTTTAGTAGAGCTTCTTTTGGTTTGTTCTTTTGTGTTTATAGATACAGTTTTGGTTTTACAAGTCCATCTAAAAGAAATGTTCTTTGACCTTGGAGCAGAATGTGGTGGGATTTCTGAAGTTTATTACTTGGTGAGTGGGCCCATTTCACAGTTTTGAAAGGTCTGTGAGAAAATTGTGTCTTTTGCCTAGATAAACACTTTTGTTACTGTAGAGTGCTACACTGTTCCAGACAGCTTTTAAATACAGCCTTCACTCCAGACTTGATGCAGTTTTATAAATGCCCTGAGACATGGACATTGGAACAGCAAGTCTGAGATTGATGTAATTATTTGTGATAACAAGTTTCCCCATGGTGACTTCATATTCTGTGCCTGGAATTCACCTAAAGCTGATGCTCCAACCAAGGCAGGATTTTTATTGCATATTTACATTTAGGCTGAATGGTATCATCTTTGAAATACTGTTTTGATGGGTGAGAAAATGAAGGAATTTTTGTCTTCCTTCTGAGCCTGTTCTATATTCTAGGTAGAATAATCATCTATATTCTGTTTTTTTTTTATCTAGTCTATTTAGATTCTTACATCAAACATCAATGATATAGGCCATGGTGAAAAATTTCATTCCCGAAAAAATAGGCTATTTTCTGGTAAGAAGTACTTCATGAGTCAGCAGTGGCTTCACAATTTCTTTTTTTCCTAGGTAGTACAGGAGATAAACGTTTGGAGTCTGGATTCTTATTGATCATTTTAGATTTATTGACAGCTCTTCGTATTTCAAACTGGAATATAAGGAAAGGAGTGTGGTATCATCATGAGTTCAGCTGGAAGAATATCCATCTCTCTTTAATGACATCATAAAAAGTCAAGGCCTATTTGGTATTATAGATTTTGTTGGTCCAATGAATGAGTTAAGGTCAAGCCAGTGTTTCTGCAAGAAATGGAAACACAGGGGCATAATGGAAGAAACTTCCTGGTTGTCAAAGCAAATTCACATTGGATTGAAGATAGATTTGAGGTCCTTACATATAAACACAGAAATATTGGCACTTGTGACAGAAAAAAAAAATTAGGAATTTTAAAAAAAATCAGATAAGCTTTGGAAAAATAGCATCAGTCAAAAGCGTTGAACAGATTGTAATCTCACAATAATTAGCCCAGAACCTGTGGATAATCATGCAATTATTATCCATGTGAGCCAGGACCAAACTGATCAATGGGGTTAGATAAAAACCACAGATTTATAGGTTGCATGAAAAATTTGCAGACACCATATACGGATTGGGCATCTGTATTGCAAGTAAATTGCAAAGAGAATAAAAAATCAACAGGAAACTAAACTGTAGAAGACTTCTCCAGCTAAAGATCTATTCAATTGTCCAATACACTGTACCTACAAAAGTAAACAAACATGTAAGCTTTTAGAACAGGTAGCAGTGCTCTATGAGACAGAAATTATGTGCCAAGTAATACATTTAAGGTTATTTTGTGCAGTAATTTCACTGGAGGTATGAATATTTCTGACATGATACTGGTCTGATGACAATGTGAATAAGTGCATGGTCCCATATTCCATTGACATGCACTTTAAAGACATAAGGCAAACATTTAAATCAGAGATAGAAGTGTGTATGGGAACAATTTTCAGCTGTATAACTCCATGCAGATTTGGTAATAGTGTTCCTTGTTATCCATCTGTGTGTAAAGCTACAAAATCTGATGCACAACTGCAGCATCAACATAGCATGGCACAAGCAATTACATTTGGAACTTAAGACTGCCATTTTGACTTGATTTTTGGGAAGGATTAATAAATCTAAGAAACATAAAATGGAGCAAAGCAAAGTGATTTTGATCTATAACAGGGAGTATACATCAAACACTGAAAACTTGAGTGGTGTTAATCATCAGAAAACTTTGGGGGCTGGAAGGCCTGCTGTGCAGTTACACCAAAGTTAATGGGATATGAATATGCATAACTGTCCTTTGCACCTTGGCATGTCCTTTGCACCACTGTTTGTTTATATGATGCTTTTATTCCTTTTTTTTTCTGGTTGGGGACAGTAGGTTTAAAAGGGCATTACAGCAATATTGGCATAGACTATAAAACTTATCAGATGTTCACTGCTTATAAACACAGTACACTCCCTCTTTCACTCTTTGATCTTATAACCAGCAAAAAAAAAAAAAAACAGGAAATGACACTTAGAACCTTTTGTTTAAGGCCTTTAATTTAGCTTTGTAACTCACTCAGATTGCATACTGCTGTGTCTACTTAGTAGATCAAGAAACTATGGGACAGCGATATTAAGTGACTTATCCAAGCTGCAACAGAGACTCAGTGGCAGAAGTGGAAACAGAAGCCAAATCTCTTATTTCTCAAATCTTTGGTCCAAGACATAAGATTCAAGACTAAAAATCAGACAAAACTCAGGAGCCTTGCTTCTTAGGAAATGGGTAATTTTGGAGATCTTTAGGCTCACAAGTAAGTTTGTTTGTAATTCAGGTGCCAAGACAATAAATGAGGTATAAATTATAATGCATGACATACTTTTTTATGATTATTTTTATTGGAAAGTGCAAAAACCAAATCAAACTTTACAGGGAAGCATGTCAGTTTCAATAAATTTTTTTCTCAAGAAAGGCTTTGCAGGTTCAAGATGGAATTTCTAGTTACAGAAACCCAACGCAGAAACACTGGATGTGATGACGGCTAGATGGTCAGGGTACTTACCTTCGGTTTAGGGGTAAAAAAGGCTCAATCTCTGTAGCATTGATTCAGGATGGTGATTTGGGTCTGGTTCTTCATCATCTTTTTCTGGGAGACACTGGTTATTCAGACACTCTCTTACTGTCTTCTCTCAAAACTGTAAGAGATGTCTGTTTTGATCAAACACCACATGCAAAAATCTTCTTTGTTTTTTTTTTGGTTTTTTTTGGCTATGAAGCTGTCCTTTCTCACACAGCTTCTGATATAGATGCTTGAGTAGTCTGGTAGTAACATGTTCAAAGTTCAAAGCCAGCAGCAATCTAAATCATCATTCTGCAGCCTATACAAAATATCTGAACCATCAAGACCAGGTGTTTACAGCACAAAAACCATTACAGTAAATGCAACACGTTTCCATTAGTTTTTGACAGTTTTACTAAAGCAGCCAAAGCCAGAATGGAATTTGAGCCAGAATATTCTGCTTGATTGTTGAGATTGCCTGTTCTCTTCAGGGCAGAGGTATGTTGCAGCAGAATGCAGTGGCTATGCTAAGCTGTGATGTGGAGAGAGGAAGGAGGAGTGGAGCTCTGCAAACCATATGACTGTGTGTGACCCAGGGTTCATTCACGGTGTGCTAAGTGACGCTCACTGGAGGAGAATGTGAACGAGACAGCACTATATCTATCCCTCCTGAGTTTCCACTGCAGTCTACCCCTTGGAAGAAGAAAGAAGACTGCTTTGTGTGTTTAACAAAGACTTCTAGCCTTCACTGCTGCAGATCACGTTAATTTAAAAAAAAATAAATTATTTTTAAAAAATAAATTAAGTGTGCTGCATGCACAAATCCAACTTTGTAGTTAACATATTGGGATGCTTGGACTGGGGCCAACTCTGTATTTTACTTTCTGATTTTTGGAGCATTATGTCATGGTGAAACCAGAGAAAGTGTGTAATAGATCCATCCCCCTGTTATCTGTGATCTTACTAGTTCCACAGCTTGCAAATCCTCCAAATTAGGTTCACATATCAGCACTTCAGTAGTCTTCAGCAGCATCAGCTTGACACAACATAACAAGCTTTCTGATACTGAAATAAATGGCCACCCTTCAGCAGCAGTGGTGTAAACTGGATTTTGCTTACTTTAATGGCAGAGTAACATCTGTTCAAGTATTACAGGAGTTTATTTCAAATCCCCCTCCATTTTTATGTTTGTGTATGTGTGTTAAAGTGTCTGCAAATTAAATTTGTCAGTGAATGCTCTCTTTTGCTGCAGAAAGCTTGGGCCAGCGGAAGTCTAATATGAAGTGCAGAAGCCCTACTGATCTGTACCTAAAAAAGCATTGCAAATGTTCCTATTCAAAAGCACAGAAGATTATCATTATGTTTTTACAGATAACATCGGCTTGGGTCTCCCCGCGCACGAGAACCGCAAGCAGTGTGTTTAATGGCACGATTGTGGCCAGCGCTTGGGGGAGGCACAGTGAGCACAGGATGAACAATCCTCTTCCTGCAGCCCTTTGCCTCATTTACCGGACGCCTTCTAAGTCGTGCAGCGAGCCAGGCGAGGCGAGGGACTGAGGGACAATGGGCTCATTCAGCGCAGAGCACTGATTCATTTCTGCATCACCTTTCACTCTGCACAGCGGATGAAATGGGGGGGAGAGGAGGGGCAGGAGTTGGGGGGGGAGTCTGCGGAAAAAATAGTGTGCATTCTGTGTAATTAAAGATTGTGTAATGATGTACAAGCGCAAGAGAACTTTAGCACAGTTGAAAAAAAAGCTCTTGATTTGAGGATTTCTTAATGGTTGCATGTGAAATGTCAAAAATACCAGAATAGGTGTTTTCTAGTAGTTTTTTAATTTTTTTTTTTGTAAGGTGTATGTACACACATTTGGAAGTGCCTGTTCTTTACATTCATATAGAGTCAACAGTAATTTTAATATGGGAGATGATTAAACTTGAACAGGATTTTCTATGTCCGAAAATATGGCTTTCTCAGAAGAGAAATTTTAATAGGAAAAGATCTTCTTTTTTTCCTCTTCCCCATTCCTGAAGATTTCACAGGAGATGGAAATACTTCAGGTCTGCCAGTGTTTAATTTCTTTTTCAGCATAAGCTTAGAAATGACATATAAAATTTGTTGGTTTGGATCTTTCATGCTTTTTTTCCTTATAGAAAAGATGCTGTACATATGGACTATGTTTTCCATACTGCATGGCAGTTAGTCCCTGGGGATGCCTGCTAGCAGAGAGAATAGATCCTTTTATTTCAGTTTGGATTTGACAGATCAGATAAAATACATTGATTCAAGGATATTAAAATAATTCAGCTAAAAATCTAAAAGACAAAAAAGGATAATTTTTAAACTTTTGTCTCAGTCAATTATAAAAACAAGCATCAGAATATCAGACTTTCCCCTAGGGTGGAAAGTTTTATCATCTATGCCACTTACAGATTAGGAAAAGCAGATGATTATATTGCAAATCCCAGTTAAGACATAACACCTTATTTTCTTTTTTTTTTCCTTTTTTTTTTTTTAATGATTTATACTCTATTTCAGGCTCTGTGTGTGGTCTGGACAGGGCCTCAGTAGAGCAGAGACTTCAAGACTTGTGCCAAGCTGTGCAATGTTATGGTGGTCTGATGATATGGGTTGCCGCTATTTTCTGTTTTAATAACAACTGTTTTCTTTTAACAGTATAAAGCTGGCAGTTGTTAGTGCTTTTAATTGAACTATCCATGAAGTGTGAATGATAGGTGGAGCTGGCACCAAGGATGATCCAGAAAAAAAATAATAACATTAGTAACAGGACAGGGGTTTATTTGGCCTGCAGAAAATCCCTTTTCTGTGACCAGCCAATAGACTCAGCATTTGTGTGTATGTGTCTCCTTCACCACCACAGGCCTTAATACTTTGTATAGTCTGTTTCCCCTTAAATGCTGCTTTAGGCTTGAGTTCACATGTCTTTCCTTAGCTCATACTATTTTTGTAGCAGAGCCAACAGCCTGAGAGCACTTTTAAAAAGGAATGAATGGGGTTAAGGTACCCAAGTAGTGATATGTTGTTTTGATGACTGTTCCCCGTAGTTTTGACTGCTGAGCAGTCAGCTATTGGTAATCCACAGAGAAAAAAACAATTGAAATTCAGATTGTAGGCTTCTCGTGAATTGTTGTAGTCTAACAGTGAAATACTTCCTTTAGAAGAGTCCCGCCTCATAATGTCACTGTCCCAAAGATTACTCCAGTCTGTGTTATTGCAGGCTTACCCGCCCTAGATGAATTATTTTACAGAGGTCGCACTTGTTTCAAGCGTGCATGGGTCTAGCCTGCACTGTGGTGTGCCTACTGGCACAGCAGCTGCAGCTCCCTGAGTCAACATGTGTGGGAAGAGACTTGGGAACCTTCTCCAGGACAGGCCAGTGAGCTCTCATTATCCAGCCATCTGGACCCCAGATTATTCCAGATGTGACATGTGCAGTAAAGGCTGCCACACCAATACGTGTTATGAATTCAGCTCATTTTATTTTGAGTTATAGAGATTTGAATTCGCTCTGTTCCTTCATCTACAATAAACAAACACATGTGTATGTGTACAGACACACATTACAGCCTTTATATGCTGTACCTACCTCCTCATCCACTCACACCCAAAAAGCTTCACTGACCTTGCTCCTATGCAAGTCCATCGTTCAGCTTTTACATGCTTCACCTCTGGCAGATTATTATTTCCACTCTTATCTCATCCTGGTCCTTCTGGCTCGCTTGATTTTCTTCAGTAACATTTACAATGTTCCAGGAAGATGATTTCTCTCTTTATCTTTATCATGAGTGCCATGACTATGTGGTGGGGAGGAGAAACCTGGCAGTTCAAGAATGGGAAGCAATTATACATCATGCACCCTGTATCCTTTAAATTTTATATTAATGATTGCTGTGGAATGAGAAGCCAAGTCTTTGAACAAAGAAATATATAACAAGCTGGGACAAGTGTGGTGAGGCAAATGTTCATGTGGAACAAATATTTCTATAAACCAATTCAAGAGCACAGGAGAATTTTTAAGGGACTCATTTGCAGGACATAAATGCTGACCTTATGTAGTCTCTATGTATAGAAACTTTCCTGAAAGCAATATTACAAAGTACGGACTAGAGTTAAGGAATTAATTTATATAGAGAGTTGACCCCTGAAGTCTTATTTTACCTTAATCCCTGAGGCACTGGGATGAGGGATAGTTTGGGGTTAGCCACGGTCTGACTTTGGGCACTCAACTGAAGCACCCAGCCTGGAAGACTAACCTTTCCAAACCCCTTACAAATACTCAATGGAAGGTACAGAAACATCTTGGGACCATTTCTGAAAAACCGCCTGACAACTGCCTCTCCTTCTCTACTCACTCTAGAAATATCAGGGAGGCAGAGAGGATCCTAAGTCAGTAGACTAAGGTATGTGATGTGAAATGCTTCTGTGATCCCACACTGTCTTCTGTCAATTCCTTTTCTTCTTTACCGACAAATGAAATTATACGAAGATGGAGCAAAGAGAGTTTGTTTTTTTCTAGCTTGGAAATAACTGACTTATATGGCATTGAATGTATTTTAGATGAGCCCCCTCTAGTATAATGCCTGCTGTACAGTTGTCTGAAACTGTGAAGGAATGGATACCTTAGCCCATGCGTTACTCCAGGAAGATCCTGGTACAGTGCCTTTTACATGTGTGGATCACCACATGAAAACAATCTGTTACGCTAAGGAGGACACTAAATTTATTTAATTATATTAATTATTTACAAGTTCATACATCTTAAGACTATTTATATCCTAAAATAGTACCTGGAGTTGTCACTGGATCTCCAGATCCTGGCTCCTTGCTTTTTCTCTAAAATCAGCATCTTTTGGGTTCTTGCAACAACAATTTTATTCCATGTAGGCTTTTTAGTCGCTTCCAACTCCTGTTCTTTCCTAACCTGGCTTTCATACTTCCTTTTGACTGTAGCACAGTGCTTTGTCAGTTAATCACATTTCCTCAGCATTTTGTTGGCCCCCTTTCCAGTTAAGTTGAATATAAATAAGTACAGATTGCCATTCCAGTAACTTCTCTTTACAGTCATTGCTTCTGGTGTCATGCTGTAGTAAGGTCAGATGCTCTTTGAACTGGTATTGTCTCTTCACTAGACAGGTAACCTGGCCTGTTTTCTCACACTGGAAAAATAATAAGGTCGGTTTACAGAAATTCTTTTAAAACATTACTTGAGCATCCTGTCTGGTAGTAGAGATGAACCTCTTTCTCTATGTTTTGATAGTCATCCAAATCCCTTTTGTCTCAGCCCTCTTGTGCATTGTTCCGGGAGTTTTCTTCCTGTGGACAACTAAGCAGATTCATGTGGATCATCTCCAGATCAGTCCCTAGGTTTTGTTGCTTTACAGCTCCTAGTTAAGAAAGATTATAAAAAACAGGGTCATTGTTGTCTCTGTTCCCTCTTGTTCAATTTGGAGAATGTTCTGGCACACAGTAAACTTCAGTGAATCCCAGCGATCTGGCACTGGGTCTGGACTTTGCTTACTTCCTAACTTCAGCTTATAGGCCAGGAAAATGTTGTAATGTAGTTTCTCCTCTCCAGTTAGTCCTTGGAGATTCCCCCTCTTCAGATTCAACTGTAGACCTTCATATATTATTTTCTCTGCTGTTTTTTAGCTCAGCAGATTTCTTATAACTTCCTGCCTAACGGGTCCATCTCCTCCTCTTCACTCCTTATATGAGCATGAGGTCACAGTGAGGTTGTTTACTCCTAAGTCTGCTTCCAAAAACTTTGTCCTTTCAGTTTGTAACCTTTTAAACCCTTGCAGGACTTTAAACATTTTCAGCTCAGTTGATTCTTTTCTTCCGAGTTTTCAGTTTATGTGATTAATCTTTATTTTTCAGGGTGTGTAGTTGAGTGCTACAGGATTCTTATACAAACACAAAAGACAAGAAATAAATATATTTCAAAAAAGGCAACTGGATAGGAATGAGAAACAGCAACTTCAGTTTTAGCCGAACAAAGAACGGAAAGAAAAAGGGAAGATGGGATCAGGATAGGAAGGCTCCAAAACCCAGAAGCTAAGCGCCTGTCCTTCTGGTGTTTAACAGCTGGTATTGATTGATTGATTGATTTATTGATTCCCAAAGGATGGTCTTGTAAGATTGTCACAGTGAAGTTTGACACTTATTCTCTTTTCCAACGTCTTTACATTTCCCTCTCTGTGTTCAAGGAGATCTGGACATCTAGTGTGAAGTAGAGACAGTAACAGCAATTTAGAAAATTCTGGACATTCTGGACATCAATGGGAAAACGTTCCCTGATTTAAAAAACACCTAAATGCTTTACCAATGGAAAGCTGAAAGATAACACAAAGAGAGACTGAGTGTGACTGTTTACCTCTGGGCATATAAAAAGTAAGCACATGTGGATGGCTGACCCCTCTGGTACTGGGAGAGAGGAGCCAGAACACAGCACCCTAGTTTATCAAATTATGTTCCCAGATCAAAGGTAGCTAACAGCTGCTGGAAAGGGAAATAGGATAAGGAAACATGCAGACCTTTGGAATGATATGAATCAGTGCAATAAAAAAGATGTCTTGAGAGAAATCCTGAAGCAGCTGATCTTCAAAAACCTGGTAAGTGTACAGTTTTTGTTAATTTAAAACTTAATTAACTTTCAAGGTAATACAGATAGGCATTCGGGAGCTTGTCTTCTCTGTGAATTCTAGGTAAGTTCAGCAAATTTTTTGAACTTAGGAGATAATAAAGCATCCTGTCCAGGACAGGGTAAAGCTGATTTTGCTACTCACACAGCAGGCTCATTGCAAGCAATTTAGGCAGCTTTAAATGAAGAATGCATTTCCTCTCTGAAACAGAGAATGTATCTGAGAGCCAAAATACAGAATTTGATGGGTAATATATAAAAAGAGGTGAACTGTTTGATAACTGGTTTTTTCCTATTTGAAGGAAATGGGATTTGAAAAAAATCTTCTCCCACTTGTCAAGAATTAGGTGGAGAACCTAATTTTGAGCAAAAACCCCCACAAAAACTCACGATCTCTGCCCTTTAACCCTTATAAAGGTTTAGAGAATGGATCTGTAGGCTGATGATTATGCTGTTTTCTAAGCAAAAGTATGTTTTAATGAAAATATTTATCAAAGAGTTTCCTTCTTACTGAAAGTGACTTTAATTTTTAAGACTTTTAAAGTGTTTCAAGAAATATTTTGAGTTTTATAGTTACCCCTTCCAACTTATGAACCCATCCTAGAAAACCAGAATGTTTCCAACTAAGCATTGACAATTGCCAGTTCTAGTAGAACCAGACATGCTGTTTTAGTAATGCCTGGTTAGCACTGCCATGATTTCATAAAACAAGACTTCACTGGAACTGTTCTTCCTTTCTTTTTAGGTATATACTGATATATAAAAAGTTATTTCATTTAGTTGCATTCTTTTCACAAACAGTGCAGCAGGATCTGTGCTGTAACCTCTCCCAGACAAAATCTACTATGCAGACTGCTAAAAAATAAGACAGTGTGTTTGAAGTGTGTGTGCATAGCACTCTCCCTCCACTATATTAGATCAAGTCATAGTATTTAGTCTCTTTTCACACTTTGGATTGTGCAAAAAGAATGGAGATTGGTTTGTACATTGTCATCATTGGACTTTATGGGCCATACTGAATTCTGGAAGTGTAAGCCAGAGCTTCAGGGTCTGGTAGTGATTCTCCAAAACACAGTCACCACTGAGCAACACCCTCTCCTGTGGTACAAGGTAAATAAAAAAAATTAAGGGATGGCAGCAATCATTCTTAAGAGAAACGTGACATGTGGTGCTGCCAGTAACATTTTAATAATGGGAGGGTTTTGCCGATAGAGACCATAGAATCATAGGAAATGCTAAGCTGGAAGGGACCCATCCAGGTTCATCAAGTCCAGCACCTGGTGCTGTGCAGGACATCCCAAGAATCACACCATGTGCCTGGGAGTGTTGTCCAAACCCTTCTTGAACTCAGACAGGGTTAATGCTGTGACCACTTCCAGGGGGAGCCTGTTCCCGCTCTTGAGGGAGTTGACAGCTCCTCCACGTTAGTAAGCAAACTTACTTAGTATTCCTTCCAGTCCTGTGTCCTGGTTGTTACTGAAGACATTGAAGAGAAGTGGGGATGATGCCTTCCATTGAGATAACCTCTTTTCTCAAAGGAATTTTTAGGAAGGGGGTACTGTGAAGAATTTATTCACCTTTTCTTTGAGGACAGTGGCCAGCAGATAAATTCCAACACTAGAATGAAAAATATTTTGGGGAATTATATAGTTGTGAGAAAAAGACTGAACAATTTGTCATTGGAGGACTTTCTAAAGTTCTAGGACTTGATGTACCTAATAATCGGAAAGTAGTAAGAAATATGCATAAGTCTAGCAGTAGTGAATTTTTACTTTTATTTTCATATATGGTCAGTCCACATGTAATTTGCTTTTTTATTGATTTATGAGAACTCAGACTACTCTTTGTTCCCATGAAGTATAACAAGCACAAAATGAGCACCAATGGATTGAGTTACTTTGCACTATAACTCTATGAACTGCCTTTTGTTTCTTGATTTTTTAAGTGATGTTATTGAAGATAGAACTACTCTGAAACTGCTTTTTCAATGGCACGTAAGATTAACTGAGACACATTTACTACAGTGCCTGCATTTGCATTTATTTGTCCCATAGATGTGAACAAGGAAAACTTTACAACAAAATTTTTATAAAAGGGATGGCTTTAAGCATACTGACCACACACACAATCAGTTAAAGCAGATGAGGTTCATCTCTTACAGTACCTTAAACATAAATCTTCACAAGATCCTTCTCTTAGGAATTCTTACAGGATAAAAAAAATATCCCTAATGTTTTACTTAACTATTACCAAACTGTGGCCTAGACTGTAAATAAAAAATATAAAATAGGACTTTCTGTTCCCATGTTTCCTACTTTAATCAACATGAGTTTGAGGATATTCAGAGCTTTCCAGCATCAGATATGTTATATGGCATTCATTTTTTCCCATAGGACTCTGAATAAATACTAATTAAAATTAAGCTAAAATGTCCAGCTTTTAAAATATGTATCTTTTTTTTTTTTTAAATCTACTTTTCTTCTGGGTAACAAATGTGAATACAGACTTGTTTCCTGCCTAACTTACTTTCCCATGCTTCTGTGTTTTCTTCTTTTTTGTCTTTTTTTGTATGAAGGAAAGAAATAGTTTTGAAGAAAGCTGAACTCTCAAAATCCACTGGGTATTGTCCTGTGTTTGAGATTGCTAAGCATAGTATGCTAACAATGGGCCAAATTCTGTACTAATTTGTCTGGGACAACTTTTAGATTTGGGATTTGTGCTCATTGAAGGAGAGAATAGAGCCATAGAGCAGAATACCCATAATACTTTCCTGAGCTCATTTGTCTATCCTATGGTCTAAGGTGCCACTGGCCTTTCACCTGACAAGGTAACATAAGTAGTAAGACCAGATATCTTACAAGATTACAAAAATGCTAATTCTCTAAGCTCTTCTCTTAGTACCCAAGTATCTGGCCAATGTCTGATATTGTTATCTGGAATACAAGGAAGGAATTTTGCCAATCATGCTCAATACTGGCTCGCCCTAAATTCTTCGAACTGACTGTTAAAGTGTCTCAAATACTTACTTCAGACTTTATGTTCTTTGTTGTGGGATATGTTATTGAAATTAAACTTTCCTATGTGGTGAACTGATGGTCAAACATCGAAATATGAGTGGAGGATAAAGTTTGTGTGTAGTAAGAGTATTTATACGACAGTAGTGCTCACAGAGCTCATGTTAGCTCATGGGCTTGGGTCCTTAGTGAAGGGAGAAGTTTGAACCAGATGACAGAGAAGAATGATGAGAGATCATGATTTAGACATCAGGAATAATCTTGGACATGAGGAGGAACTTTTTTGTGGAAAGGATTTTAAACTTTGGAAATGTCTTCCCCAGGAGTTGGTGGAATCACCATCTTTGTAGGTGTTCAAAAATTGGCTGGATGTGGCACTTAGTGTCATGGCCTAGTTGACAAGGTGATCAGTCAAAGGTTGGACTTGATGGTCTTGGAGGTCTTTTCCAACATAAATTATTCTGTGATTCTGTGATAATGTATTGCACGGTAGAGGTTAGGTCTGATTTTACAAACGGTCTCAAACTTCTGGTTAACTGACGTTGTACACACCTTTGCGTAAGGCTTCAGTGTCCTCTGCATGGCTGTGGGGATGGGGGTAATGTGGAGTGCAGAGAGCACTGAAGTTTCTCACAGAACACTTTTGTGCATCTCAGCATAACTCTTTCTTGAAGCCCAGACCAGAGTTCTCGCTTTGCAATTTCTTGGAAAGTACAGCATGGAGTCAGATAGGGGTTATGGAATTTATAACCCTAAACGTTGTTATTAGTAACAATTTCCAGTTGCTGACAAAGGCAAAGCACCACACAGTTGCTCCATAAACAAATATTTATGCATAATACATGGAAAGTGTAAACAGCTTTTGCAATGTTTCTTAAATAATTTCTCAATGCGATCAAGAAGTTAACCTACAAGTGTTTCTTCCTGAATGGGCTATTACAATCTGTTATTATCAGATGCACTCACAAAATTAAAGTTTGTCTTGTAACATTGACTTATAATGTAAAGAATCAGTACTGCATTTGGATTTCAGTGCTTTAACAAATGTATATAAGGACATTCCTTCCACTGCAATCTCCATTTCAGAAATTATTGCAGTCTGTGTGGCCTGGAATACAGAGGTGCAACTTAGAATTTTTTTAAAGCTGACAAAAAGATTTTCAGTGTTTTTTTGTGACTTTCAAAAATGCTTCTCTTGTCAGCAAACAGAGGTTTGGCAGAGCCTTATAACTAGACATATTCAGCCCCTTTTAATGGCTTGCACATCAGCTTGTGTGGGAGGCAGAAAAATCAATTATGCCAAACCTGAGTACACTGAATTTGGCTCCAGAAATTCAGAAATCTTCTTAAAATTAATGAACTTAAAAGGAATATAGTGAAGAGAAGTGTCTTTCTGCCTGCTCTGTGGTGGTTAAGCATTTTGTTTCATTATTTTAAACTTTTCTCTGTGGCCAATACAAACCTGAATCTATTTTAAACAGGGAAATTGCACTTAAATTCACGTGTCTTTGCAGGTTTCCAGAAGCTGGGCCTTTGGAAGCACCACCACATAACAACAGACTTCCAATAAAACTGCTGACATTGAAAGTGTGTACTCTGTAGCTACAGAGTTTTGTGATGAGACCTGACAGTAACATAATTCTTTCTCTATCATTCAGCTAATCCTCTAGCCAAGACCCTTGAGCTCCCAGTAACACCTGTGTGTGTAACCAGAACTGGGCAGAAAGCAGCAATCCCACTCCACAGGGTATTTTGATATTTCTAAATTTAGTTTCTTTCACACAAAATGAAATTTAGATGTTCCCTTTGAAATAAAACTGTCTTTAAACTGCTTTGCTTGAAGTCCATACTCAGAGGAAAAAATTGGAAAATTGCATTGGCCTTGTGTCATCCTTCAAGCTCTCAAAAAAATTTTAGTACAGGAGTCAAAGAAACTATACTTCACTGAGTTCCCAAAGAATATGGTGTACTGTCCAAATGGAAAGTTTTAGCAATATATCAGGTTTGTTTGGTTTCTTTTGGGAGGCAACACATAAGAGAAAAATATTTGTGGTCTAGGTTGGAAAAAAAAGAGGTAAGGCCCACTCAGCATTTTTCTCTTGTTGTGTGGATGAAGAGCTATTCCTTTAAGAATTTGAATCTCTGATGTCCCAGGCTTTTGTAACAACCACCATCTGAGAGACAGTTGAACTCCTCCAGCTTAAATCTACCACACACATACAAATTTGAGCAGCTTTGTTTTCATTCCAGTATGGAAGACTTTCATGTTTCATTTAAAAAAAAAAAAAAAAAAAGTAAAATTAAATTAAGTTTTCTGGAGTCAGGAGTAGCCTGAAAGCCTTGGGAAGCGCCAGCTCATGGGGAAGTCTGCCTGCCCTGGACCCTATGGGACAGGAAGTGGGGTAGTGAGGATCCTCCAGCTACTCCTTCTGGCTCCTGACTCACCCAGGGGAACTTCTGCTGGACTCACACAAACACTGTTGAACTGTGAACACTGGAGCCTTGTCTACCAGTATCTGACACAATATTGGCAGATGGGAATTTTATCTCTGTAAGTGTACTGATAAAGATTTCTCTCTCTGCATATATACTTAGAGGTATTATGCATGTCAACTTTAAGAATTTAATCTTGAGAAATTCCAATAGAAATAAAAATTGCTTCCGAATTTTTGTGACTAACATTCTTGCTGACCAGTTTCCGGCCTAATTCAGCTCTGAGCCTTTGAGAGTGTAAAAAGTGTTAAACAGCCTGCCTGCATGGGTAACTTATTCAGGAAAGACCCCAAAATGCGTGTGTCTAATTACCCTACACCATTCCAGCTGAAGCCTTCACTTATTCTGTCTGCATGTAGGCAGTCACAGGGTTCAAACAAAACATATTTCTCCTCTCCTTTTTAGAAATAACAAAATGTTGACATTTGACACATCAGTTGTACAAGTAACAAGGAAGCTGAATGAGTGTGTTTTTGAAAAGCATCAGTTTTTCTTTTCCCTCTCTTTGGGAACCTCCCTGAAAATTTGACTTAGTTCCAATTTCTTCAACAATTGGCCAAGACATAATTCCCAAATTTCCCTTTCCATCTCTCCCCACTGAACAATATTCTACTTCCCTTGACATGCCTGCAAACTTTTCTGTGAATCTTTATACAGACCACAATAAGCTCAATATTTTCAAGATGAAAACCCACAGCAGCTTTTCTTTTGCCAGCCTCTAACCATCAGCTCTTTTCTTTTTTCTTTTCCTGTTTAATGCCAATGTTAATGTCAGCCTTTCTCTTCCTCCATCTGCAGCTGAGCTGTTATATACATCCCACATATCCAGACCCTTGTGTATTATTTCCCTCTGTTCAGTCTTCAGCCTGCATCCCTTTCCCTTCATCCTCCATTGCCAGGATTATAGTTCATACAGTGCTTATCTCATGTTCTAACTACACTTTTACAGTTTGCTCCTCCCCGCTATGCCTTGAAACAATTACATAGAGCTCCTGAAAAATCCTTCCTCTCCTTTTTTTCTGACCACTCAGCAGGAGTAGAAATCAGATGACATGAAATTCAAACTATTCTACATTTCTTCTACTCAGGTGCCTTCTCCTTTGCCATGTCTCAAAGCCTCTTCTGAGCAGCTATACAGAGGTTCCCTGCTATTTCATTCCCATTTTAAGGTATCCTACTTCACAAAATCTCCAATTATACCTCTGTAAAAGATTAGCAATTTTTCTGCTCATCTTTTAGAACTGGTCCTGAATAGACACTACTGCTAACTTATTGCAGAGACATTTTTTTATTATATTTTGGAGCAGCCAATGATGTGTATAGAAACATCTGTATATAAAGAACTCATGTGTTTGGCTCTTAACTACAAGACTGCAACCACCATCCATCCATCCAAAGATTCTCTGTAGCAAAGTCTTTTATCAATAGGAAACACTCATTCTCCCTCATTTCTTTATGAATGCTCCAAAGGGAATCATAAAATCATCATAGAATGCTTTGGGTTCAAGCGATGTTAAAGATCCTCTAGTTCCACTCCCCTGCCATGGGCAGGGACATCATCCTCTAGACCAGGTTGCTCAAAGTTCCATCCAGCCTGGCCTTGAACCCTTCCAGGGATGGGGCATCTGCACCTTCTCTGGGTGACCTGTGCCAGTGTCCCACCATCCCCGCATTAAAGAATTTTTTCTTAATATCTAAACCCACTCTCTTTCAGTTTGAAACCCTTACCCCTCGTTCTTTCAGTGGAGTCTCTTGTAAAAAGTCCCTCTCCAACTCTCCTGTTGGCCTCCTTTAGGTACTGAAATGCTGCTCTAAGTCTCCCCAGAGGCGTCTCTTCTCCAGGCTGAGCAGCATCAACCCTCGCAGTCTTTACAGGGGTGAATTACCTATATCAAACACACTTTAAAATCTGGAATTACATTGTCCCTTAGCTATGACACCATCCAGTAAAATGACATATGAGACTGTGTAATTTCATCTCCCCAAAGCATTAATGGTTTATGCCTGCTCAACTGTTATGCTTCATGGCCTTAATTTCTAGGTAGAACTTCTGAAATCTGCTTTCTGAGATTAGCAGTGCCCTCTTGCCTGATTTGAAACAAAAATAATTGGAAAGGCACATGTACCAGCTTCCAGTTTATAAGAGTTCATTATTTGAAATCCCCTGAGCTCCTCCAATTAGAAAACAACTTTTTGACTTAATATCCTTCAATTGTTAAAAACTTGCGTCACTGAGAGATCACAGTGAAGCGTAAAGGTCCCAGCACATTGGCACTTGATTGTGAGGGGATGTGATTGTTCCACATTTAGACTGGAAAGGGTTAGGAACTCCGCTTCCCAATGTGCTTAATGAATGAAAGGAAAATTGGACCCTTGAGCCAGAGGCAATGACCTAACTGAGTGAAAAATGTTTGCAGGTTAACAAGGGCAACGGTTCCTTGCTATAATTCCCACTGGAGGTGAATGACAAAAAAGGCCAATAAACCTCAGACTCTGGATTATTTATTAACCTGTTTTCTTCCTAGAAGAAAAGACCTTACTGTAGGTAGATCTTGAGAGACAGATCTGAAAAAGTGTCCTGTCACAAGGAGTAAATTAATGATCATGTGTACTTCTTAAAAAGATTAAGTAATACTGTAATTACTGATACTGTAATATTCAGTATCATTGTATTCTCTGTGATCAATCAGATTTTTAGAAAGGCGACTTCACTGGGACTGATGGTCAAGGAGAGCAAAAAAAAAAATTGTGATTAAATAACACTAATGTAAGCCATATTAGAACAAAATGTAACTGGAAATGACATATAGGCATTGTTGACACTGAATCACAGAAGCATATTTTATGTCTTGTCTTTACAAGCACTGCTGCCTAACATGCTGACACAGCACATCCATAGCTTTCCTACAAGTGCTCAGAAACCAGGGTGTGGTGGGACAGCCAAGTGTCCTGGTGGAGAGCGGAGTCTCTCTAGTTGGAAGTCACGCAATTCGCTTCTCACCCTGGAGAGCAGACTTAGTTTCCAATCTAAACCGTTTGTAATGAAGTAATGGAAAGATTACTGTTGTCTACACTGAGATCAGGTCTGGAGTTTAACACGGAGGCCATGGAAAAAAATTGCAGGGTAAGTGCAGAACAATGCAGGAAAAGAATAGTAATAACCAGTAGAGCAGCTGTCAAACTACCTTTGCAAAAAATTCTGTGATGCCTTTTCAGGAAACAGTGTAGACTAGTCAGGAGAGAATTGAAGGGTATGATCCAAAGTTGAGCTGTTTCAGTGGGCTTTGTATTGTATTAGTCCCTAACAGAATATACAAATAACATATTGCTTCCTGTATTTGAAGTGCCAAAAATGAGACAGTTGCAAGCATTCTGCAAACCATATGTCTGAATCAGTCTGGGACTGAAGCAAAAGGAAGGAATATGAATTTACATAATGCAACCCTCTCTGCAACAGAGATATGATAACCATAATGCACAGATGTATTCTCAGTAACTGGAACTGCATTTGACTTTTTTGTTAAAACAACCTACTGTGAATTTTTCAAAATGCTCTTTCCTTACCCCGTTGTGTACCTGCACGTGAAAAGGTGAACACCATGTTTATGTATTGCTTTCTTCTCTGAATGACAGAACAGTCTTCCTGCTCAGACCTCTCCCTGAAAATGTATGATTAAATTTGTATAGTCTTTGGCTGTGGGCATATATTGACTTAAAAATGGTTAAACAATTTACATTTGATTATTAATTCTTAGGTAAAGAGAATATTTCAGAGAAGAAGAGCTTTGCTTTTTATCCTAATGACTTTTAAAGAGTGCAGATTGAGCAGCACCCCAGGTCCTTTTTCAGTGGGCAGCTTTCCAGCCACTATGCCCCCAGCCTGTAGCACCGCCAGGGGTTGTGGGGACCTAAGTGCAGTGCCTGGCCCCCGGCATTGTTGGACCTCATACAATTGACCTCAGCCTATTGATCAAGCCTGTCCAAGTCCCTCTGCAGAATCTTCCCACCCTCAGACAGATCAAAATTCCTACCCACTGGATGTTGTCTTCAGACTGACTGAGTGGGCACTCAATCCCCTCATGCAGATCATTGACTGGATATCAAACAGCACTGGCCCCGACACTGGCACTGGGAAACACCACTAGTGATCAGCTGCCAGCTGGATGTAACTCCACTCACCACCACTCTCTGGGACCAGCCACCTACCAGTTTTCTACCCAGCAAAGTGTTCCCATCCAAAACAGGAGCAGCCAGTTTCTCCAGGAGAATGCTGTGGCAGATGGTGGCGAGGGCTTTATTAAAATTCAGGTAGACACATCCATAGACCCATCTCATCCACTAGGTGGGTTATCGGTCACAGAGGGAGATCAGGCTCATGGGGTAGGACCTGCCTTTCCTAAGCCCATGTCTGGGCAGCTGCCCCCAAGAAGGCTTGCCAGGAGCAGATGGCAGTGCTTCTCATGGAGCACTTATGTTGCCATCAACATTATCCCTAACACCACTGAATTAGTAGGTGTTACAGCTGTTTCTCACAGCTTGGAGCCTGGTTCAGTTGTGGGGAAGTCTTCTCACCATGAAATTGCCAATAGTTCGGAACCTGTCTTTCCTCTATCTTCTCTTTATGAGATCTAGTGCTCCTAAGCTGGGTGCCTGAAATCTTTATCCTCTGTCTTCGTCTAGACAGGCCAGACGTATTTCTGATTTTAAAAGGAAATGAAGTGAAAATGTGCCCATTGTTCCTGGATATTGGCTGCAAAGTTTTATATCTTGTCTCTTTATTGCATATTCTAGGGACCTGTGAAAGTCTACACAGTGGATATCTTTATTAAACAAAAAAAGAGGGAAAAAGAAATCAAAATAACTAAAATGAGAAAATAACAAAGAAGGAAAAAAATAAACTGGTGAGTAATATCTAGGTTAGTATAAAAATGTTTATTTGAGAATGTAGCCAAATTACCAACTATAAAAGGGTAGAAACAAAAACTTTTGGTAATATGAAAAATTTCATATTTTCCTATGAGTGAGTGAGTAGGAGGTCAAGACTACAGTGACTTGTAATTCAGCTCTGCTTGTATTAAACCTGGATATGAACTTCTGAACTAGGTTTTCCACAACCTTTCTAGTTTCGGTTATTGATTAAAAAATCATTATTCATGAAATATATCAGTTTCTTTCTGAGTTACATGTTATATTGGTGACTCAGATGTACTGTTCAGAAATTTGAAAAGCTTGCTGCTCTCAGGTACCTTTTATAGCTCTTTATAAATATATACTTCTGTTTGTAAATTATATTCTTCTATATGTATTATTTCAGGGTTTAAAAAATATCATATTCTTGTTTAGAGTGCTTTAAACATGATTTTTTTCTCTGTTAAATTCTAAATAGTATGAAATTAAATTTAATAAAAAGGTAAGTCTTTGCACACAAAATATTTTTTAATTCTGCATGAACTCTGTTTTATTTTTTTATCTTATTTTTGGTAGGCAACTTGACTGTTGCTTTTGGATGTCCTGGAGGAGAAAAAAATTTGGGCACATACTAGAGCTTCAAAACATGATCTATGTGGAGTAAATAAAGCTTTTGTATTATTTCCAACAAAAAATGAAATCTTGCTTTCTTTACAAGGTACTTTTCCCAGTCACACAGAATGTAAACTGAATAGGCTATAAAAGTTCAATGACACAGAACTCCATAAAGGTGTTACAATGACCCTAAATCCCTACTTATATGCCATTTGTTTCATACAATATTTTTAAACTTCATACAACTGACCTTTTTTTTTTGCAATCCTTATACAATTGCAAGCACGCATGGTAACATACAAATGTTACTATACAGGCTTGCACTCACATCATCACTGGCTATGATCTTGTCTCATAAATTAAGTAAGGTTGGGTCTTGTCAGTTCTTGGATACAAGGCCTCTGAGGAAAACCCAGATGGTGCAGGCATTGATAGCAATTCAGTGGGAAGACCACCTACTGTGTTAGTGCTCATTTTTCTTCTGGATTGAGAGCATTGTGTTTGGAAGGATGTTGCTGGGTATTTTTCTGAGGTTAAAAATTAAGAACCTGACCAAAATTAAGTATTTCAAACCATCATAATAATCCTACAGCATTTTGCATAAGAGTGCAGAAGTGGTTCAAATGTTGCCAGCTGAAATCAGAAAAATATTAGAGTTAATTGAAAATATCTTTTTTCTCTTTTTTTCAGTCTTTTTTCAGTCAGCATCTATCCACCCCCTCTGTGAAATATTCACTGATAACTAAAAACTAAAAGCAATTTTTATCTTCATCAGCATTTCCTGTTAGCTTTTGTAAAACATTCAAAACTCAAAAAAGCATGACTGCAAAAGAAACTGGGAATTTCCTCAGCTGGGAATTTTTAGTTTGGTCTTCATCTTATTATTTCCTTCTGTGACATAGAACAAATAAAATGTTAAAATGTAATCTGTTTTGCATTATTTCATTGACAAATATCATCATGTCCCATGTGCCCATTAATTACCCTCTCTGGGCTGGGATCCCTGGTTTCACGATAGATTTTTGGTGGAGCAGGAAGGGGAGCAGCTCATAAACAGTGCTGCCTGAAAACCTTGGGCCAGGGGCAGTGTGGCAAGTGGAGCACTCTTTACCATGTGTTGTCTCAGCAGTGTGTGTACTCTCCTTATTGCCTCCCAAAGTGCTGAGTTACCATTGCAAGGCACCACAGAAAATCTCATGTATTAGTTTTTTGTCAAGTTCCCCCTAATATGCTTTATAAAAAATAAAATTATTCACCAACCATAGACAATTATCATGGAAGTGAGTCTCAAACTCAAAACTGGATGAGAAGCAGATATAGCAGAACTGTAATAAGTCTGGACAGGCTATATAGATATAGCCTTCTTCACAGCTAAAATAGGAATAATATTGTTGTGATCTTTGAATGCAGGCTGAGAAGATTATAATTGTTTTCTAATGTTTAACACCTAGGGTTTTAACATGGAAAGAGATTTTTCAAAGCCTAGAAACTTCCATACCACTTGAAAAAAAAAAATCTTTGGAAGTCACTATTGGGTAAGATATTCCTAGCTGTAAGTAATGGATCTTTTTTCACAGAGGAAGTGAAAGGCACATTTTCCTTTTCCTCCTGGAGCCCAGTTGCTGTCAGTGTGCTGTGTTTGAGAGGGTATAGTGGAGTAAAACTTCACTAACAGTCACAAGTGCTCAATCCATGGTGAGTTCATTGAACTTGATGCTGATTCTTCATAAACACAAAATAGTTCTCAAGTCAAGTAGCATTCTAAGGGAAAGTCATGAGGAAATTACGAGTTCTGAAGACATCAGCAAGAAATCACAACTGAGTAGGAATAACTGTAGACTTTGCTAATGTGCAAGTCCCTACACATCCAAAGGCTTCACACTGACTGGAGTAGATGAAAGAGGAGGAAAGAGAGGATAATTAATGAATTTTGCTCATAGTTTCTAGAAGAGATAGAGCTTATGAAAATATATTTTGACCTTTTGCAGATGTTATGAAAACTTTTCTGCTTGGAACTTGACTTATAGGATGGTATAATCCTGAAGTTCCAAGAATTAATGTTGGTCAAAACTAACTTGGGCTCCTGGAAAGTAAAATAGAAAACTTCATTTATTTTGCTAAGGTTTCAATTTTGGTAACTGTTTTGACAGGGATGATAAGAATATCTTTAGTATAAACACTACCAACAACACTAAACTTGAATAATTGAACTCTCTGATTTCACCATGTTCCCTCTGAAAATATATCAGTGTAAATACAGATCCAGCCTTGACACAAGGTCTTCTTTTGGTGGAGACAAGAGAGTGGGATGTGTTTAGGGATAATATTGTATTTCTGCTCACCAGGAAGAACAGTTGCCCCAGCCACTGTGCTCAGGAGTAACATACTGTCTGTCTTTCACGGTAACTTGGTAGGACGCCAGAGGTACTTTAGGGAGACAATAGAGGTGAAGCAAGAGAGCAGTATGACAAAGCAGCAAGATGAAAGAATGAAGCATTAAGGGAAAGAAAGTCTTGTGTTAAGGAAGGAAAAGAGGCTCTGATGCTGCTGCAAGATTATGCTTCCCCAACACCAGGATTCAATACTTTTGAGAGGTTTTTTTCTTATTTTGAATTAAATGCAGTATCAAAAACTAGACTTTTAAAATTTGAAATCAAGACAAGGAGACCTTTCAGAGACCTTCAGAGACTCTCCCCTTTNTTTTTTTAGATTTGTGGGGCGTGTTCAAAGTTTCCTAACTAGAGAATCTATTATGGAACGCAAAGAGATAACCTGAATTCTTCTGGCGTTTCTAATAATAAAAGGGCTTTTCTTATATGTTCATCTACTATTTTAGCAGGAGAAAATTTCAGCATACAATGTGGGCTCATAAAGGGGTAAATCAGGATTTTGTAGTGATGGGAGTCATTCTTTTTTGTTGCAGAGGCTGGGAGTGCTGAATGAGTCTGGGACTGCAGAAGGTAGAAAGACCATCTTGCACAGCAACCTCATGCTATCCTGATGATCTGGCTTCTCTTCCTACCTCGGCTTCCTGGGAGGTGGTTCCAGATGACTATTAAAACTCCCTTCTCCCTGTGTGCCATTGCTTTCTGGGTGTCTGATGGCAGAAGTTGTGGAGGACCAAGATGCAGAACTACTCAACAATCACAATTGCAGCTAAACTGAATAGGGAACTGTGATTCTAAAAGCTATGGAGTACTTGCTGTGATGGATTTTAAAAAAAATCATTCCTATGTGTGTGAAATTGTTCTGTCAGCTCTAGCTCTGTCTGTATTTCTGTTCATTCAGAGTAAGAGTGTGGATGGCAATTTCCCCTAAACATGTAGGGTATTATTGCACTTTGTAGCTGAAGGAAGCACTATAAAAATTAATGTTGTTGTGAAATCTGGGACAATCAACATTATTTCTTTCTGTGTACCACAATGTGACATGCTTTCAAATCTTGAACTGCTTTTTATCTTGACGTGCTTTTTATCTTGAACAGATAAAAATGGAACCAGTAGATGTTTACTAAGAATATCCCCAGTGAAACACTTTTGCAAGTCAGTAATTTTTATTATTATATATATGTAGCAGGACTAGATTAACATTGTCCAGGCAGTAATATTAGAAGTTGTATATTTTGACTATTTTGCTATGAAACCTCATTGTACATTCACTGCAAGCATTTAAGTGTTTGTAAGCAATATGCTGACTAGGATGTTTCAATAAAAAATAATTGTGTTGTTATAAAGCTTTATTTATATTTCTTAGAAGCTGAATCTAACTGAAACAAACTTTGTTTCTTCTATACTGCATCTTTTCCTGTTTTCAATGCTGAGTTTTCTTTCATACCTCACCTTGATTATCAAACTATAAGGGCATTTAAAGTCTGTCAAAGGCAGTGTCCAAATGAGTTCTTATTCCATAATACTAGCAAAATGGGAATTATCCATTTATAATCACACCTGCAGTCTGCTAAACTGAAATATCCAGCTCAAAACAAAGCTCTTGTAGAACTTTGAATTTTGATTCTAGATTTGTTAAGGCTTACTACCTCTTGGAAGTTTAAAAAAACAAGACTGTCGTCGCAGAGTCAGCAGAGTCATCAGCAAAGTCCTCAGCAGAGGGGCTGACATTCAAAAAGCACATTGACATAATGGGAGCCAGAATGGATTAAACGCTCTGAAGGGAGGGTGTAAGTAAACAGGCTTTACAAGGTGCTCTGTTTGGTGCCCTCTTCTTGGTGAGATGCCCTCTCTGTTCTTGCTATAGACAGGTCCATATGATGGCAAGACTAATCCAAGTTGACTGAAGACTCTGAATTTCATCAAATTCTGAGTGTTCAACATGAAGCATTGTTAAAATCCCCTAATATTCAGATAGTGATCAACAGCTCTCTTTGAAAAAGCGGCTTTCTTTTAGCTAGGCTTATAAAATATTGGTCACCTCAGAACATATTGACCAGTCTCCTCCCCCACTAGCAAAAAAAAAAAAAACCCGCATCTGGGCAAAACTAATATTGCTGCTACAGCTTACCATGAATATCAGAGCTTGGCAGGATTTCACTACCTCCAGTTTCCTCTACCAGCAACTCATAACAGTGATTTAATAAGTTATGTCCTCCTTTGGAATATGGCCACGATTTAAACTGCTCAGAGGCAAGTGAGTCAGATCAGGCTGAGTGCTACCTCCAAGCTAATCCCCTTTTCTCAAACTAGTGTTCCCTTCTGGCTTCTGTGGTTTCCTCTTTGCAAAAAGCACCCTTCCATATTGCATTGGTTAACTGCATCTGAATTTGTATGCAATGTGATGTAAGGTAGCAGACTCTCTGGCACACAGGTTATGCAATTTACAACCTTAAAAGGTAAATTATTGATAAATTTCTGGTGCAAAAATAAGTGGAATTTTTACAAAGTAAGATCTGGACATGATCTTTGCTTGAGTTTATTATTCTGCCTGTTGCTCCCCCAAGTTTCCCATGCCTCTAGACAGACTCAGTTTAATATCCATCCCAGATTTACTGCCATCTCCAAGTTTCTGGCAGTCGCTGTTATCTGTCACACTGACGTGCTGCACAGGAAAATTGTTCTGCATTTTCTTGGTGGAGAAATAAAAAGTTATTGGCATAGGTAGTTTGGAAGCCAGAGCAGCTTTCTTACCCAGTGAGATATTATTGTTGTTTCAGAAGCATCTGAAGGGAGTCAAACCTAGTCCACGCATATGTTCAATTTTACATGGTGTGCTGAGGCCAAAATTCAGGGCCAGCTGCTCCCGAGTCTCTGGCATGTGCTTTTCTTTAACCACATAGAGCGTTGCCTGTCTGTATCTGCTTGCACAGTTGTGGCTTCAGCTTCAGAGCCATATATATGTTTCTTAGCCTCTCAGTGTCTTTTTTAAAAAAAAACAAAAAAACCCAGAAAAGACGTCATTTGGAGTTAAGTCTAGAGAAGTGGGTTGCTGTCTTTTGGCCTATTAAACTGCAGTAGTACTAGAAAATATAATGTGACAACTACTGCCTGACTTTTGCATCTATATGGAATAGATTTTAATGTTGTTTTAAAACTTAGACAGTGTAGGAAATGAAGCCTCAAAGTTCATGTATTCTGGCTGCATGTAAACTGGTACTTTTTTGTCACACATGAGGACAGAGATTAAAAACAACTTTATAAAGTATTTATGAGGTTTTGATTTACCACAATTATTTTCTCTGGCTTTTAGAGTCTCTGAACAGTATCTTAATGCTAGATCATATTTTCTGACAGCAAAACACCAGATACACTGTAATGATTTGGCATTCAGCCTTTTGGAATGAAGGCCAAAACCGGTTAAATAAATCTTTTTCAATAGCAAGGAGCAATGATTGCATTGTAAACTCTGCATAAATCTGTGATATTACAGAAAGCAACTGTTTTGCAATAAGCTGAATTGGAAAAAAAATTAAAAAAAAAACTATGGAAAAATTTCCCATACTGGGAAGATGTCAACATCGCATTTTGCTACTCAAGTCATCTATACTGTTGCAACTGAACTTTAAATAATGTGACAGAAAGTGTTTTACTTGATTATTGTGCTCAAGATTGTTGGAGAATCCCAGATCGGAGTAGAATTTCATAAAAATATTAACTTTATTAATAACACATAAACCACATTGGGATTCCTAGTAGTCAGTTCTACACACGGCTAAGAAAAGGCAGGTGATTTGTGAAACAGCATGAGTTCCTGCTAAGCAAGATTTCTATCAGGAGGGGCAAAGCTCTGAGTTACTTTGTATTCAGCCGCAGCCAGAAGTTTAAATTTATTCACCGATGTGCATTCACTGCTGGTGGTGCATGACTGTAGGCCTTAGAAGGGATGCAAGACATCGGCGTTGCTGTGCTAAACACTCCGCAAGGGTGTAGACAGACATCATCCTCACCCAGAAGGGCTCCTAGTTTAAAATACAGATGTCTCAGACCTGATGGAACGGGAAGCAGACATTTAAGAGAAGCAATTTACGCAAGCCACAAGCTGCCAGTGGCAGCAGTGAAAGGAGGAGAGTTCCCAGAGGCTGAGCAAGCTGTGACTCTGGGTCCACAGGAGGGTACGTTTGTTTGTCTTCCCTTCAGACTTCCGCGCGTGGAATGGCTGTGTGGGAGCGCAGAGCCACACACGGATGTGGATGTGGCTGTGCAGCCACACGGGTCCCTCTGGCAGCTCCGTGTGTGTGTCAGGCAGGAGGAACAGAGGGCCCCACGGTGCTCCTCAGGTCAGGGCCTGGGAGCAGAGGGGCAGGTGCCCTCTGTGACCCCCTGCTCTATCTCTTCTTGAGAAACTACCTCGGTTAGGCTTTAAAAAGGGCCAGAACCAGCTGAACAAATGTATGTCTGTTTGGTGTAACATTTCCATGCAGCACAGGTTAATAGTTCACTTACAGTGCAAAGATGAGGTCTGTGTTCTTCAGACTGCATAGACTCCATCTCAAAAGAAATCACCATAACAATAATAACAATAATGATAACAATAATAATAACAACGATTATAATGATGATGATGATAATAATAATCATAGTTTAACTTACACATTATTAAAAGAACAACATCCAGGAAAAGATTGTCAGCAGAAATAGTGAGGGCAGAACAAGCCAGGATGCAGAAGTGCGTACCGATGTGCATTTCATGGCTCATGAAGCCCTGCAAGGGGAGGTTTGGGCTCCTTGAACTTCGTGATGAGCCTTCTTATCACCGTATGAAGCTACAACTAGAAGGAGTGGAGCGGTGCCGTGTCCGGGCTGCCCGCGCCGCCGCTGCCCGGGGGCTGTGCCACCGCGGGGCGCTGCTCCGGGCCGGCGGGAGGCGGCAGAGCTCGATCCCGGTCCTGGTCCCGGCCCCGGTCCCGGCCCGCCGCGACCCCGCGCTGCAAGGGACGAGGCGACATCCCCGGGAGCAGGCGGCAGCCGGGAATCCCGCACGGGGTGGTGGTTAGGAGGGCTGCAATGAGTACGTGCACATAGGAGAGGAGCATTGGAATATATCCAGAGCCCAAATCCTTGAGTCTTAGCAGCTGAAAGATGTCAAATGCTCTCCTTAGGCTGAAAAGCGTTTGGCACGCTCCTGGAGTGTGTCAGGGCAAGACTGGCACCGTGGCGCTCCAGGGAAAACGAGGAAAACCTTAGGATTACAGCTGCGATTTGGCCACTTACTTACTGCCTTCAAGTTTCAAACCTCTCAACCCATCTGAAACGGAGCGATGTCCCAGCATGATGCACTTAGCACATCTGATTGCTTAATTATTATCTGCCTTTCCACACAGCTAGAATCACAGCTTCACCTGCTCATGTGGCACCCACATGTGCTGTCCTGAACATCAGGGTGTGAGCCGCTTGGGATCACTGCAACTCTGGTATCTTCCTCTTCTGCCTTTGTTAAAGCTCTTCATTCTAGTTGCAGCTTCTGCACACTCCCCTAGGTATGGAAATGTAGATGCATTCACAAAATAACTGGGCTACTAGCAGAACCTTTGTTAATTGCTTTGAAAGTGGAAAACGCTGTCTAAATAGAACAGTTAAAAAGAATGTCTGTGCAATAGCTAAATGTTTGCCAAGCAAGCTAAATATAGTTTTTAAATTTTAGAGGTTTTTATAAGCTTGCCATAATTTGAAGCCACATGGACTTTAATTAAGCGCTGTCATGATGGCTAGTAAATGAATGTCAATAAACACAACATCATAACTGTTCTCTCAGAACTGTGTCAGAAAATACATTTTTAGTCTGAAAAAAAATCGACTCCAAGTGTTTTCACTTTCGTTATGCAATGAATACATTCCATGTCCTCATACTATGGAATTTTCAAAAGGTTATTAGGTGTTTATCTGCATTTCCAGTGTAAAAAATATTAAGCTGAAAGAGGCCTTAAGACACAGTTGGAGAGAGGAAGATGTAGGCAGAAAAAAGTTTTGAGAAAAGCTGCCAGTAAATTTATGTCCAGCAAAAGAATGCAGGTAAGAAGAAAAGGCAAGTGGGAAATGTCTGGGAATCAGGTACTTGCTGAGTGTACTAATTACATCGTTTTGCTCCTGGTCCTGTTATGTAGCAAAGAACATAAGCAATGTTCTTGGGATACAGCCTCTGTGTTTGATGCTGTGGCTCTGGGTTCATGCTTTAATTCAGTCATTCAAGATGAGGGGGTCAGAGGGCAGATAAGCTTTCTTCCAAACAGCTGTTAACAGGGTTTGCAATGTCTGCTTAAGATGCTACCTGAGCAGACACAGAATGATTTGATAAACTGAGAGCTGTTTTGGGACTTTGCATCCTTTCCCATCTCTGCCACTGCTTTCCTGCTGAATCACATTTCTAGCTGACTGTCTGTTTCTTATTCTGTTAAATGGACGCAGTAAGCATTGCAGAAGCAATCAGTTATGTATTTTTCTTTCTAGACAGAAAATGTGGTAAGTGGAAATTACTTTTATCTGGCATGTTTTAGAAGAGAAGGCAGGTTTTGTGTGGTCCCATTGTCTCCTCTCATCCTTGCAATACTATAAGGATGGTGTTAGTATAGTTTATTTTACAATTTCTGCTTGGTTGTTTCAATCAATTCAGAATAAATGTGCATCTATGTCCTTTTAGGCCAATTGAGAATGCTTCTTACTATTCTCTCACAGAACTTGAAGATATATATGGAGTGAAGTCTCTGTCATGGCAGAGGAATCTGGCAGTCAGGCAGAAATTGGTCACAGAACACCAAAGTAGAGGTAGGGAGTAGAAAAGAAATCTTAAGGGTCACTGCTGGGGAGAGGTTTAGATACACAGAAGAAGGTGTTTAGAAAGCATTGCAAAACTTAAGGATTCAGCTTTACGCAGACACTTATTTTAGAAAAATACATTTCAAAATTAGTAGACTGTTCTCTATTTTCCCATCAATAGTGTGTTCAACATTTTCAAATGATCGCATGTCAAGAACATCACAAGTGTGTGCCCACTGTCTAATTGTGCTGACTGGTAATTTCTAATCTGATAACAAGCAGTGAATTGGTTAACAGTGTTGGTACTTAAGTGTGCATGTTTTGCTTCTAGGCTGACACCCTGGCAAGATGAATGGGGGAAGTTAACTTGCTTGATGCTATTGTTTTAGCTGGTGAGGATGAGGACTCAACAAGATGAAAGTATGTTGGTTTACATTGTCAAGGCTATCTTCACAACCAGAAGCTAGAAACTTCCTTTATTATGAGAAAACAAACACATAAATTCTGGGAAATAGAATAAAACACTCCATTAATGTCCATGAAAGCCTTAAATCATTCAAATTCATGGATTTGCTACCCGTGGCAATCTTTCTCTTCTGCGTTTGGTATAAGAGTTTGCTGGGATCAGACAGCATCATTGCTTGCATCCACTGATGGTCTAAGAAATGATTATTATAAACAGATACACCAGACTTATTTTCTTAGAAATAGAGCTGTTTGGAAGTGGTGCAGAAACAGAAAGAAAGTCTAATAGAATGCTACCCTGTTCTATTGAAATCTGTTCAGAAAAATAAATGAGGTTCTATTTTTGGCTTCTTTTGCCTTGTTGAAGAGTGTAGGATAACTCATTTGATCTAGCTCTGGACCAGCTTCTCAACTGTGAAACAAGAATGAGGGAGTTGTGCATATTTTCTAAAATGTTGAGGAAATACAGATGAAAAATTATTATGTAATCCCTAAGCACCAGATTGGGTGACCTTTATTCATATTGAAATAATGAGAACTATTTACAGAGTAGCCTACTGTTCACTGTGAGTAAGGGTGAGAGAATCCAGGCTGGTTTTGTCTTGGCCCAGAAAATACTTCCAAACTGCTGTTTTCATTTGGTTTTACAGTTCCATTTTCATAAGATTGAAGGGACCTGAAAATGAATGAAATTGCAGGTTAGTGAATGATACTGTATGTTTGAAGATATCCACACTCCAATAATCGTTGTATCTTCAATTGCCAGTATCTCAGTTATAATATCACTACTGGGATTTTCAGAAAAATAGCATGTAATGTCAACTCTGTACTTAAACTGTAACCAACAAACCCTGGGGAGCTATCAAGTTATCAGTCTTTAGTACTGAAAGCATAACACCGGTTTTAAGTAGAGCTAATCAAAATGGGTCAAGTTACAGCTGGGTTGTGTTTTAGTGAACCAAAATTAAAAAAATGTTTTTAGCAAAGCAGAAAAATCTGTAAGTGTAGACATTTGTGATCAAATTCCTGATTCTATAAGTTAATTTTTATTTAACCTGTGAAAACTAGGTGCACACACACATAGATACACAAAAACCACCTGTGAACTGAAGTTCTCAGTACTTTGTTGCCATAACCTCAAGGTGGAATGGAAACTCTAGCACTTCAGCATTCAAAATCTGGATCAGCTACTAAGGTCTAAGATGCTCAGGTTTGAACTCATGTACTTTAGAAGTAGGTTATACATATTCTGATCGGAATTGAAATAAGTGATAATTGGTAGGAAATAAGACAAAATCTTTCCTTTCAAAACTGAAATGTTCATATATCAGATGTATCCATAAATGTTCTCTTTTTGTAAAGGAAAAATATTTAGAGATCATGATGTAAGACCCAAATGTGAGCAAGTCACATCTGAAGCAGCAGTGGAGGAAACATCTTTGCTGGCTGAGCAAAACAATTAATCATTGTCCTGTGCACTCTGTAATTAAACACGTAAAGACCAAATTGCTTTTCAGATCAGTTACAAAACTGAGAAATTGAAGGTTTATAGCAACCATGCTTCACATTTGCAGTAACTATTTTCCTGTGATTCTGTAAAGATCCCCTTTTTCTCTCCAGTTCCACTGGTAAATCTCCACAGAGATAGAGACAGTATCAGTACAGCCTCAAGTCATTGGTCTTTTTGTCAAAGTGCATAAATTATTACTGGGCCATTAATTCTGAGTGAATCTAATCACAGCTCACTATTGCTTTTGAAAGAACTAAGTTCTGTTCTTCAGCCTATTTAGCAAAGTTGTCACCTTCGACCCACACAAACTCTTTGACACATGCTTCAGCTAAAGATTCAGACAACACTAAGCACTAAGCTTGCTTTTTGTGCCCATCACTGAAAAGTCAAAAAATCTAAAGATGCCTAAATGAATTACCATGCTATTAATACAACCTTAAAAAACCCTAGAAAGTGTTAAGCAATTTTTTCCTAATTTGAGATTTTTCATACAGAAGGAAAGGAAATAAAAATATTACTATTGGCTCTATGCATGTGTATGCAATATTTAATTTCAAAATTAAGAAGTTCAGAACTTCTGAAGTGGAACAGAGAAACAATTGCCCTTTCCAAACTGTGCTTTCCAGAATGTAAACAGCAAAGGAACACTAGATACAGTTTTTAGGATGGTTCTGCACTTAGTTTTATGATGGACCCATTAGTAGTTTTGTTTTTTCAATCAGAGATATTTTATGCTTTTCTCAGCATACTTTCCCTAACATCACATAATTTTGTGCATATGTACATATTTTCTGTCTGTATTAGAAAACTGTTATTTCAGTCTTCCTGATGGGAAGCTGAGGCACAGAGACACTAAGGGACTTTCTCAGATCTTGGAGCACATGAGTTAGAGCAGGCTAAAAGATCTAGGATTTGCGGGTGACTTCTAAAGCACTCTATGGTTTTCCTTTGGATAAATCAGTGCCAGCAATGAATTAAACTGCTAAATGTTTATTTGAAAATCAAGCCAAATATTATTAATTTAATTTGGTGAGTAAAAGAAGCCCTAGCAATCCAGAGTATTTCTGGAATTAACTTTATTTTTAGGTGTATTTTGTAGAAAGGAAGAGCAAGATTGTTATTTTTTTCCCATCAGAAACATCTGTGTACTTTGCCAATATCTGCCTTGGCAGTACTTTACTAGTATGTATATATTTTGCCTTTTAGAAAACTGTTTTCCCAAGGCTGAGAAAAACTGTGAGCAAAAGTATGTGTCAGGAAACATTTAAACAGGAAAATATGGAATATAATTCAGATTTGACAAATTCAGTGTGAAAGACACACTACTTAGCAATTCTTAACAGACATCTTTAACCTAAAAATATTCTATTGGTTGAAGGGAAAATGAAGGCAGAAATAAAAATTCACACAACTGAAAACAAGCGTAATAGCAATGAATTTAAAACTGACTCTGGGGAAATATGGACAATTGATACAGGAAGCTGAAAATATTTTTGAAAAACTCTGTAGAGGATGGAGGGAAATAAGAAACAATACATGAAGTATATAAAGAAAAAGTGAGATCTTAGTAATGGTTTATATCCTGTTCTCAGCAAGGATAGTAAAAACATGGATCACAATGTGCAAAAGGCAGATTTACTCATTCATATCTGTTTTGTCAGAAAATACAGGAAGATCTATTTCTACCTTAAAGCTAATGAGAAGTATTTTATGTCCCATCAGTAGCTAGAAATAATGCTGAACATTTTTTTTCAAATAGACAGGATTAGACAACGTATTTGATGCAAGGTAAGGTAGTTTATTTCAGTGCACTAAAATTTTTTAAATTACAGAATGCTGGGGAAATTGCAGAACTCTTAATTACTGTCAATATTTTAAATGAAAAATCTATTAAAAATCATGCAAAAGTCTGACTAAAATGAAGGTAGTAAAGAAATAAGTATAGGTGAGGTGTAGTCACGGAGAGGAAAGTATTTCTAGCTTGGTCCTGTGAAGACCTGTCCTTTCTCCAGTGATATGCAGCATCTTTAGCAAAGTCTGGAAAATGTAAGATTATCAATAGAAAAACTTAAAAGTGACAAAATCATTTGATGAACAATTAATGATGATGAAAGAAGTATGAACTAATCTGGAGTGCTCATTCCAATTATTTCCTTAAAACAAAATATTTTTGTGTGGTCAAAACAGAAGGAAGGAAGAAGAATTTACATAGCAATTATTATTGGGAAACAGAGTCCTCTAGAAAAGTCTTAAATACTAATTTGAAGGTAAGCTACAAGAATAAAGCTATGATTAAAATGTAAGATGCAAGCCTTTCGTGTCTAACCAATGGCATATAGATGGAGATGATGATACTCCATCTGTGTATGTCATTAATGAGTACATTCCCGGGATACTTGGTCCAGTTCTTGCATTTATGCTTTGTCAAGGACATTTACAAACTAGAAGGGGCTCAGAAGAAAGCTGCAAGAAAGGTATGAGGTCTGGGAAATGTGCTTCATCCTAAGACATTGAAGAAACCCAGTTTACTCTAGGCTAGAAGGAGACTTCATCATAATCTGTAAGGCCATTCATGGAAATTATGTTCGTGAACAGTTTTTTTACAAAGGAAGTCTAATAAGGCACTCTAATTTTTGTTTTTTTAGTTATTGTTGTAACTCGATCATAATCCATTAATGTTATGGATGGAACTACTGGAAATTTAATTTGGACAATTGTGAGCTGGAAACAGAACACAAATATCAAGTGATGGTAGCTAATGTTTGGAACCAATTCTTACATAGCAATGTGCTGAATTTTCCATCTGTTGCAGTTCTTTAATTGAGCTGTAACATATCTTCCAGAAAGACACCCCGTGTAGAACAGATAGTACAGCTGATGCAGAGATTGCTGTGTCTTGGTCTATAGTTTGTATAGCAGGTAAAGTTAAAAGACCAAAAGGTATCTCATGGGTATAAAATCAGCCAGGAAAAAGTAACTAGGGTATACATGGAAAAGAAAAAAAGAAAAGAAAAAAACACTTATGTACTATAAATACTAGTTTCACAATAAAAACCAAAATGGAATGGGAAAATGATGTTAAATAACAGAAGACGGTGTCACTGGTTTTAATACTTTGCTAACAATTAATAGACCGTATTTCTGATACTTAGCCTGCCTCTAACTTCCTTACTCTGTATAATTCAAGTAATTTTTGCTAAGTACAGTACTGTCTAATTTGCTTTGCAATTTGTACTTATGAGTGAGTTTGAATTAAGTTTAAAGTAAGTAAATCAAACATAGTGAACACTGCAAAAATTACAGAATTTAACACATGGTTGTATGCACCAAGGAGGCACAGAGAGTTTTTCTTCAGCTATTCTAAAAAGAGCTGGAGTGCAGATGAGTCTGACAGGAAAAAAAAAACCAACTTATACAAATGTAACACATGTGTGTTTATGGTCTTCTGTCCTTCTTAACACAGGTTCTCCACAGGCACTTCAGTATAATCCACTGCTAAATGGGTATATTAACAGCTACAACAGAGCAAGAAAAGACTACAGGTATTAAGACTTTGAGGTTTGTTTTTCTTATTTTAGTTGGTTGGTGGGTTTTAGGTTTTGGTTTTGGATTTTTGTTTGCTTGGTAGATTTTGTTTTGTTGGTTTGGTTTGGTTTGTTTTTTCCCAAACAGAAAGCATTTAGGTCTGTGATGAGAAAGTGCCTTATAGCAGCAATGGCGCATGTATTTATTTAAGAAACATAAATCCACTAGCGTCATCTAGCAATCTTTGGGAAGGTCCATAGATTCAAACATGCATATATTTTTGTGCTCTGTACATAAGGACCAAAATGCAACTCTGTTGGCTTAAATCTGTCTATTATGTTATCTAATGCATTGTCTTGATCTCTACTGAAACAGGCAGGCTTCTCTCCAGTGACCGAAACCATGGGTTTATGCTCTGCTTCATTTTGAGAAAACGCCCCTGTTTATATTTCAAGCCCACTTATTAAAACACATATGTGCTTCTTGGACTGATTACAAAAATGACTGCTTGACAATCTTCATTACAGACACTTCATGACTTCAGCAATAACAAATTGAAGGCTTCTTCAAGTAGGCAGTCATTTCACAATACTTTACCTGAGAGCTTTTACTATTTATATTATTTGGCCTTTTCTCTGTTTCCTCTTATGCTTCTTCTGCCAGTGTTTGGTATTTTTTAAACTTTCTCTTCTAGTTAGAATTGTTTTTGAGCTTGGAAACTTTCTAGGTGGAAAAAAAGGCTTTCTGTGAGCTTTGATAAATTATGTTATTAATACCGATAATTTACTATTTTCAGTTCTAAATACAGGGACTATATGATTTTGTTTATTTGTTTACTGACTCTGTTTTTACATCCTTATAAATTCTTCTGCACAGGTTCTGTTAAATTTTTACACCATTTTAGCCTCATTCAGGAAGTCTTTACGGATTTCTTCTGTATCATTAGAAAATACCAGGGGTGAGAACATCTGGAAATAAACTGTATGACCCACTTTAGCATACTTTGCACTGTGAAAGCTTGTATATTATTTCAATAGCCTCTGGAGCTGCTGTTCTGGACAGTTTTGCTCAGCCTGTACCTCAAAACTCCTCAGCTCTTCCATCCCTTGCTCCTCCAAAATAAACTCGGAACATTGGAGATGTGAGGGAGGATCATGAGCATATTAATACATAGATTACATTTGGTTAAAGATTACTTTTTGCAGTACAGCCTGTGTTCTTCCGTTTCAAGGCTGCCAGTGCAACCACAAAGAAATTGCATCCTTGTCTCTCCAGGGGAGTCACGATGGCAAGGATCTTTCTTGTTCCTGCTGCGTGGTGCTTTAAAGGCATCTGTGTTGAATCATTCATTGGTGCAGCAGCTTGCACGCGGCTTAGTGAATGAAGCAGTGAGCTAATGAATGAACGTTCCTACTTAAAACAGACATATATATCTTTCAAGCTGTAGTCGTTCACCTCGGTGGCATACCTCAGCCCATTGGTTCAGTCCAAAGTAAATCCGTAACATGTCATAGCTGGACAGACCTCTGATGAGCTTCTTTTCAACGAGTTAGCATACTGTTAAGCCGTTATTTGCAAGGTCTCTAACACAGAAGTCCCTTGTTGAACAACTTTGCTGTATTTGGCCAACTGTGTGAAGGCACGTTTGAGTGGTATTTTAAATTCCCAATTCATGAATAATATTCCAACACAAATGTAAATCTTTGTAAGCATTGAGCTACTGCTGTGCATTCTAATAACATATGGATGATAATATCACGCCCATTTTTAATCATTTTATTAAAATAATTTCTGCAACAACTTTATATAGCAATACATAGTTGTTTGGGGTGCTTTTTTATAAATTTGTGTTTTTAGAATAGGTCATGGGAAGGGATTTTTACTGACTTGTCAATAGTGGTGAGTCTTAAAGCAATAATTTGAGTAACAAGAGGCTATATTCATTCCCAGCTGGATGGAGTCTTGAAGAGGACAGTGAGGCAGTGGTGTGAGCTGCTGGCGGGACATGTCTGGGGATCTCCTGGCTCTGCTCTGCAGAGGAAACCAAGGAGAGTGTTGGTTGGCTCGCTGAGCCTTCTGGCTGAAAATCTAACCTGTCATATTTTTAAAACACCCAAGCAACTGTGGGTGTCTTTTAGAGGAAGTAATTGCTGTTAGCATTCTTTTCCTATTGCCTTCTGACCATCTCAATACTTTCTTAAGGTGTTGCCTTAACAGGAATGTGAACTGTACGTAGGCCTGAAGAAAATTAACAGTGACTCAGAAAATGAAATTTATCTGGAAAAACCACATTCCTCAGGAATACAGTATCATGGAGACTTGATTATTTCTTCTTGTGGAAGGGGCCAAGGTGTTTTATGATACCATACAGTTGTAGCAGAGATTGGCCTGTAGCCCAATCAGCTAGTCATTTCTTTCTGGTATATTTCTGTATTGGGCTTGTGCTGAAATGCCCACAGGAGATTTGGGTAACTCTCTACAAATGCTTTTGCAGGTAGTGAGTGTTAATATAATTTAAAAAATCTGTTGTTTTCCCACCCCTCTCCTTCTCTTCACCTCTCTTTGTGAAAAAGGTAAATCATTCAGGGGTTGCTTTCAGCATATACCAGTTTGTTGAATTTTTACAGGAAGGGCTGCAGTTCCTCTGTGCACATGATGCTTTCTAATACATCACAGACTTCTAAAAAAAAAAAACCTATAAAGAAAACATATATGAAACAAACAAACAAAAAATACTTTCCTCTCAAAATACCCACACAGGAAAATGCTATGTAGCTAAGCACGCTAGTACAACTCTGCCAGAAATTTGTGGACCAGATTATGCTCACAGAATTGTGGATATTCTTTTTAAAAATGAGGGCGTAAGACTCCTTCTTTCTTCTAGCAGCACAAGTTGAAAAACCTAGACATATTTAGCTGTCAGCTGCCTAAGGAAATGTCACTTACCAATGTTTAGGATGATAGATTGCATCCTTTAGATGTGCCATTCTCTCTCCTTCCTCTCTAAGGAGATCCATTCTCAATTTTTTACCCTTAAAACCTAAAAGAATCATAACAAAAGCTTCTCACTTAATTAATCACTTCCACTTCCTCCATTTTGGGAGCATTTACATAGCATAAAATGTGGTGCTTGTGGCACTCTGCTATTTCCCCACATACGAGCTTAGAATCAGCTATGCTGGTCAGACAAGAAGAACTGCTTTTTACAAATTTTTTTAAAATAAAATCCTGTCTCAATTGCTCCTAGAAATACCTATGTGAAAAGAGTTTGTCCCTTTCTCCCACATCTAAAAGTATTTCTAAACTCTTGAAACAACTTTTGGATTATCTGCCTTCAAGATAAGAAAAATGAGAAGTCACCAACTTCCTATAATCTCAAAAGATTTGAATAACATCAAAAGATCTGAAATATTAATTATTATTAATTAATATTAATTATTAATAATTATTATTAAATATTATATACATAAATGAATATTGGGAATCATGTAATGCCCAAGACTGACAGGATAGTGGTGAAACCAGCCCAAACCCATCTTGACCAGCTCTGAGTCATGGAAATAAAGCCTGAGATTGAGGTTCCTCCAGGGAAGCTTTTCCCAGTGTCCTGTACTTCTGGGGCAGTCCCTAGTCTGGCTTAGAGCACCAGCCCTGGGTTATGCCTTGCTATGTGCAGTGCCAGTATTTGGAAGTTGAGCCTTTCAAGTCCTTCTGTCTTACAGCAGTGCTCTCTCCTCTTCAATGGCAGCTAGGCTCAGTGTGGACTAGACTCGGTACATACCCACTTCTTTTTAATAGTTTATGGGTATCATCCAGAATAAGAAATATGCCTCTGGGCCATCTGAGCTGGGTCAGAGTAGCTCTGGAGGTGCAGCATTATGGAAATGAGCTCACATGCCTTCTAGATTTAAAGCAGCCATACAACTGATACAGATCACAGAATCTTCTGAGTTAGAAGGGACCCACAAGGATCATCAAGCCCAACTCTTCGGTGAACAGCCCATGCAGGGATTGAATTTAAAACCTTGGATTTATAAGCACCATGGTCCAAAAAATTGAGCTAATCCCTACTCTACCATATCAGTGTTCACCTGTGATGTGCCTGGACTAATTACTTAACCCTGCCTGAGATATATCCAGTACCATTTCTGCCCTGAAAGAAACAGTACTGGATCCTAGCAGAGATTCTGCAGGTCGATGACACACCATGCATATAGACAGCAAGAGACAGAAGTTCAAGAAGAAGGGAAGAAAGAAGACCAAATGAATACGTTTGGGATTAAAAAAAAAAAAAAATTGCTCAGATTCCGACAGCGTGGCTCTGGGACACTTTCATTCACGGTGTTGTCTCATGTTTAATAGTCAATGGTTATAGACATGAGTTTAGCTGGTGACCTTGGCAAACTTCTAGCATCCAACAGCTTCTGTTGTTCCATTTGTATGAAGAGCTACCACTCTCAGGTAATTTGGAAGCTGGTACCTACTCCCTTCATTTGATTCTCACTAGTTCCTAAACTGGAATAGAAATGTCATTCCTTATTTACCCTTATCACACCACTCATCTTTCCATATTGCTTTGTTCTGGGACCTCCTTTTAGTTTTAGAATTAGCCATTTAACTGTCCTGTCTCTTCAATGAACTGAGATCTGGAGACCTTGTTTCTTATCACAAGTTGTTTAGGGTCTTTTTTTAAGAGGTTTAGTAAAAGATCTTGTAAAGAAACAAGCTCTATCTTTTTCCCTATATTTAAGGAATCTCCTCTCTCATTTCACTTTATTTATCCACTAAATACTGTTTATTTTAGTTTTTATTAATTTTCTGCAGAATTAATATATTGCCCTGCATAGATCCACAGGTGTCTTATTTCTAGGTATTTGGTATCAGTTTATCTGCCTTGTTGTCCATCATTACAAAAGAATTTTTAAGAGGAGGCAGTGAACTGGGATAATACAGGTTTGTGTCCTATTAACAGGAAGAAAAGGGAATTGAACACACTTCTCACCTGGCATGAATTGCAGCCCTGATTCTGTATAAGAGTGTGCATCCGCCTTCAGTTTTGTGCATCATACCCCTTGTTTCTTTAGCTTTCTTTTACATATCCATGAAAACATGCTATTTTTCTTTAATGCTACGTACATTACTTTGTATTTTTTAAAAAAGTATTCTGATTCAAATAGAAGAAATTGTGCTTTTCAGGTGTGGGGGAATTTTCTACTTTGTCTTGAAAAAATAAAATCTCCCTTTACACAGAGTAGATACTTTTCAGGAAACAGCTTATGATATTTTATTTTGTTCTGAATATGTATTTGACTTTTTTTTCCCTGTAAACTCAATACAATGTCTCAGTTCATACATCTGTGAGATCAAAAATGCACTGTTCCAAAGCACTGGGTAGGAAACGTATAAAAAAATGCAGGTGTCTGAGCAAGAGTTTGACAAGCAGAGAGACAAAAGGAACACAGGGAAAGGAACAGTGTCAGAGAAGTGTGAAGACAAAGGGTCTGGAGGCAAGGTTCGTGCTCAGTGTCATAAGGGAAATAGAAACTCCGCCGGTGTCAGCTTTCTCTCTATAATGCATCTCTGTCTCAATTCATGCTAAATAGATTGGCATGTACTGCTGACAGCCTATTATTTTTCAAGCCATGTGTTTTTTAAATATACATATAGATAGTAGTACGCTTTAGTCTCTTAGCTAGATTATCAATAGGCCATAATGACAATCCACATATTTATAGATTTAGTTTATTATAGTGTAACAGTGAGAGAAGTGTTTTCTTTTCTGGAGGCTCTGGTGACTCCTCTAATGGAGCTCAGAAAACTGGTGTCCTAGTTGTTCTCCCCTTCAGCTACCTGGAGCTGTTTGGAGATTGAGTCACAGGAGCTCAGAGAATGGCTCAGTCTTATGCAAAGCAGGCATCTGCAATAAGGCAGATGTGCTTGGAAGTAACTGATTCTTCCAACTATAAGTTTTCATTTTGTCTTTAGGCTACAAATGGTTTAAGTTACACAGGTGAATCTCAGTTCAGGATGTTGAATCTTTTTACCACTAATACTGCTGTATTACTTAGCCAGAACAACAATATCCAGTTCTGCTTCTGGAAACAGAAATATTTCAGGGTAAAATTAATAAAATTATATTTACAGTTTGTCTAGCTTCTGTAATATTGTTTTAATTAGTTTTAAGACAGAGAAAGTAGGCAAGCTTTGTATCTAGCCCCTGTAATAGTCGTTATCAGGAGAGGACAACAGCAAAACTGGTCCAGCCAACTTGTCATGTGCAATGTCTCACTTTCAAACACCATTGTACACCCCTCCCCCAGCATATCAAGAATGGCACATCAGGAATATCCTCACACAAGGGCAGGTGTAGGTAACAGGTGTCATCTGAGACTTGGTTGTACTGGGTCGTATATTTCGCTATATGAAGTAGATACTGCTAATAGCTTGTGCACGTGTGCATTTTCTGCCACAAAGGGCAGTTTGCCAATCCCTAGGCCTTGTTTAAATCATTATCTTTCTGTCCCACAATGTTTTTTACTCACTGTAAATTCTTTGTACTGCTCCAGAAGCACCTCCCTGTCTACAGCCAGGCAAGTGGGCAAAGAGGCAGGTGGCAGCTGCAGATGTCACCTGTTGAGCAGTGATCACTGTTTCACGCCTTTGGACAGAGTGGTGCAGGAGGAGAGCTCTCTCAGGGCTGAGGTTCAGCCCAGCTGGGGTGACAGGACCTTGCCCTACCAGTCTGCATGTCCTTGATTTTTAAATAGATTTCTATTGAACTAATACAAATCCTAATCTGTGGAGCTTGGATACAGTTCCAGTGAGCTGTTTTGCCTCAACTAATTAATGAGGGCTGTACTGAAATAAATGTGGTTTTAACAAAACTCAAAATGTATCCAAAAACCTGTTTTCTGTTTGTTTGGTTTAAAATTAGTTTAATTAAATAAATTCATATTTACACCTGATAAAGGCAAGCTATAACTTTTATGTTTTATAAAAATAAAGTAAATTCATGTCTAAAGGTTCTGACAATAATATCAAAAATGCAATTTATGGTTAAAGTTTACCAATGTGTCTGTATCCAGATGTTGAGAAATGCTGAAAACTTGGCACGCCAAGGCCTCAAGGATACCTTCATTCCATGTCTGCTCTTTTCGACCATACTTTTTTTCCAAGATGCAGTATAATTCTACATTTTAGCCAGAGTCTCATGCTATATAGGCTGTCAGTTGATTCTTTGTCTTCCTGGTTTTCTGCAGCATGCCAACACTACTTCTGGCTCTCCAGCTTTCTTTTGGAGAGCAACTTAATTGCATTTGAATGCCTGGTCCCTGGACTGCTCTGTGGAGCCAGGTAGCTGAAGATCAGGAAGCCAGTCTTTGGAGTCCAAGATTGCAGCTGGAAGCTGCTGGAACAGACTAAACGAATAGGAGCTCTTAAAAAATAGTGCAGAGACTGATACACTTGAGCTGAAAAAGATTGTCTTCAAATTCTCCCTCCTGTAGAAAGAAGTAAGTGCAGCCCTTGCTTTCTAGAAAATCTCATGAGACTCCAGTTCTACAGGGATTTTTTTTTTTTATTCAAAATAAATATAGTTGTTTGTGGTATCTGAGTGCTCCCCCATAGAAGACAGTATATGGGGCTCCTTTGCAGTTTTTCTTTTGCTCCTACTGAAATCAGCAGGAAATCACAGTTGATTTGGGTGGAAACAGAATCTACACAAAGTTCAACTGGCTTTTCAGGTGAAAGCTCACAAGGATTTTATCACTGGTCAAAGCCTCCTCCCCGTCTTATGTAGAATTTTCCATTAACCATAAAAGCCGTATTTTTCCACACTATCATATGTTCACAGAAATATTAGAACTGCCATACCTAATCAAACCAGTGGTCCATCTAGGCTAGTATCCTTGGCTCCAGATGCCCCAGAGGAAGGTGCAGGAAAATTCATGTTGTCATTTCCCAGGGGAAGTATCTTCCTAATCTTTGGCAGTTTTTGACTAGCTATTGCCCCGACCATGAGTGCTCATAATCGTTATATGCTTTTATCCTATCTAAGGGTTAGCTATCATGTATGTGCTATTGTTTGAACTACTCCCTACAGGTTCAGGCATAAAGGTCACAATAGGACAGAGGTCACGAGTCACAGTAGATCAAAAGCCATATAGCATGTCAAATGTTGTAATATAATTCATACTCATGTGTACAGCACATATATAAAGGGATAGTTCATGCTAAGGCATTGCCTCACATTGCTCTTATGGCTATAGCTCCCCTAAGAGTGTTATAATATGCTATTGACTTTCTTGTGGATTCATCGTGCTGTGAATTATTTCTAGCCAGTGGAATGCATGGAGTTACCTTTTGGGTATTACTTAAGCAGGCGTCTTGTGATTGTGCCAGAGATCTTTTTTGCAGGAGTCAAGGTGTGTATTGTTTCCCTAGATTTTTATTATTTTGTAAAGGAAAAAAAAAATAGGAAAGGGAAGAAACAGAAGATTTACACTGGCTTAAAGATATACTGGGTATATGAAAACAGCTCTTTTTTTCACTCCCATAAAAGAACTGATCCCATGGTCTCAGCAGGAATATGTACGTGAAACCATATTCAATAAACCTTAAGTGTCACAATTTTTCTGTTTTCTTTTAAACTGAAGAATAGATAACTGGCACCTCTAGTTTTGTCCCCATCATTCAATCTTTTTAATTAGGAAATTACCTACATGTAGTTATTCATTTCACCCCCTCAGCACCCTCATTGTTTGTTCTGTTCCTCTTGGAATAAAAAAGAGATAAATAAAACAAAAACACTGTAAATGATCATCTTCCTAAGGATGCCTTACTCCTTCTAACAGTTTGACTTTTCACCTTTTGGCTGCTTAGTGGAAAAGCCATTACTTGCTTGCTGAGGAAAAAGCATTTAATGAATCACAAAATCATTCAATTATTCTTAAAAACACTTCACATCACACATCTTTTTCCAAGTAAAGTGTGCATTTTTCACATTTAAATGGTGCATAACTGCGTCGTAGAATGTGTCCCTAGAGTTAGAGACATTTTAACAAAAAGGTTCCAGGACTATACAGAGCAGTTTGATATATATAAGCATTAAAAAACCTTGCATTAAAGATGCAGAATTTCCTCTTCTCTCTTCACTGTCTTTCAACAACATTTATGCAAAGCTGCCTTTCTGCTGTTGTGGATTGTCTAGTTTTGTGGGGAGCTGAGATCCACATGCTTTGCTTACTTCAGCTTGCTGCAGCACCACACGATAAAAATGAAGTAATAGTGAAGCGAATATGAGGCAGCAAAGCATTTAGAATGTTGGGGTGTTTTGTAAATAAAATGACATTTTCTCTAGGAAGGGTAGTAAGATATTTTTTCAGAAAAGTGTATTATTTACAATCGTTGAGTCTGATGCTGGTCTCTCACCACATTTTCTCTGCTTTTATAAGAGAAGTGCTTTCTGCAGACTGCAGTAGCTGCCATTTCCTACACAACGTTTTCTTTTTAGTTTTTTTTCCCTTCGAGGGTTTTGGTTTTTTTTTAATGGACTTACATTGTAAAACTTTCTTTTCTGTATTTTATGAAAACATATGTTCTTTGCCCAACAGAATCAGGTGGCTGACTAGGTTTGCAAAACCAGCTTGAAGGCTGCATTTTTGCCAGGGCAAATGGGATTCAGCGTGTTTATTTGAATGCTGGTATATGAGTCGTACCAGCTAAGGAGCTGGCCTTGAATTTGTAAACTTTCCTGCGCTTTTATATTCCTGTACTTCAAGCAAGTAATTTTTTCCATAGCAATAATTTTTTCCTTTTCTTTTTTTTTTCCTTTTTAAATTTAATAGGAAAGAGTGATATTTATACAACAGCTTTAGGCTAACTTAGATATCTAACTTAGGGAGAGTTTTAAGAACTAACTCTAGGTGTTTGTACTGCCCTGCATAGCTGGCAGGGAGACAGAGGTGCCGGGGGGCTGTAGGCGAGGGGGAAACTGCTGCAATTCAAAGGACCTAAATCAGATGCCTGAAGTAGACAGTGTGAATAACCCCCTAGATGACTGGAATTATTAGACCACATTAGAGAGAGAGGAAAAAAGTGAGGCTGGCATATGGTGAGTGTCCTACATATGGTATGTTGTTTGTATGTGTTTTTTCCGTTAGCATTTCTCTTTCCTTTGTTGCTCCACCTCCTCCTGCAGTCCCTCCTAACAACAAAGTTAATTCAAAAACTTCTGCGGTCGAAGGAAAGTTTTTGGACCTGCACTGCTCTCAAAAGAACAAATACCAGGCAAAATGAGTTAGCTTTTTTTCCCACACTCTGTCTTGCTTAAACAGTGCACTGTGTGTAATCTTCTGTTTCCTTTTTATTTCTTTGGAGCCGATAAGGTGTGCGCATGTGTTCAAATCACTTGTCATAAAATTTGCCATAGTTCATCTCCCAAGACTGGGTTTTATACTCACTCAAATATCAATATTCTTTTACAGTACCTAGAAAGGATAGGTGCCAATATGATAGACACACTCTCTTCATACTGTATTAATTCCTTTAGTCCAGTCAAATCCTGGTCTTATCCATTGTAGCTTCAGCGGGAAGCTCCCTTGTGCTGCAAAAAGCAGGCTCCACCTGGTTCTGATTAAGTTTGCACTAGTTGGATCTGCCCATTGATGGCGTAAGAAAATACGAAGCAGAGAAGACTGCAATTGAAGCTGTAGATTCATGGCCTATAAAACTAAAAGGCTATTATGGTCATCTACTCAGTCTGCCCC
>VXBQ01007921.1:1073911-1087642 GCA_013400175.1 Phainopepla nitens | reverse complement strand
CCCCCCCACCCCGTGAAAGGGGCACCAGAACTTTTCTGAATCACTTTTTTCTCTCTGTGTATGTATGTGTGTGTGAGAGATTTTAACAGAAAAAAAAAAATCATACATCTTGATTTAAGCCTTCCAGTGTGTGTCTCCAACTATATCTTCTTACCATTGGCTTCTGTTACACCTTTGTCACCAGACTGAAAACTCTAGTGTTATCAAATTTCTATTTCTCACAGAGTTATTTATAAGCTGTGATGAGGTATCCTTTTAAGAGTCTTTCTGATAACCTAAATAGATTGAGCTCCTTGCGTCTTTCATTACAAGGAATGTTTCCACTCCTTTCATCATTCTTGTTGCTTTCCTCTGAACCTTTTCCAATTTTTCAACAACCTCTCTTAAATTGTGGACACAGTGTTTCCAGAACAGGTTGCATCTGTGCCAAGGACAGAGGTAACACAATCATATTGTATGTTTCTCTGGTGATGTGCTCTTCGGTTGTTTCAGATTCGTGTCTACCCTCTTGTGCTCACAGCTCTTGGCACTGATTATCCGCTCTCCAGGCTTTTTCAGGCTGCCTTCAGCCTGTGAGCAGAGTCTTTACCTTGTAGCAGTGGCACAGTCTTTGTTGATAGAGTGATGTCTTATGTTTCTCTGGATCAAAACTTACCATTTATTTAAATGTGGCCAGTTTCCTGAGCAATCTGAGTTCACAGCGACTTGCCTCTCTCTTTATTTACTAATCTTTCAATAATTTCAAATACAAACTTTCTAAATATATATTTTTTATAACTGATAGAAGAGTCACCAATAGAAAAAAAAAAACTCGATAGGATCATGCATCTGTGGATCATCGTTAAAATAACCACTGATTACTTTTCCCCACTTGCTACATGCTTGACACTGAGATTTGATTCTATTTAACAAGTAGAAGGTTGATTTTAATATTTTTATCAAAATATTATGATTAAAAACTAAAAGACTTTCCAATATTCCTCTATATATTTCATAGCACTAAAACTACCTTTATCCTACCAAATTAATACTCCTATGAAATGATATCGAGTTACTTTTGGCAAGATGATTTTCCAGAAAATTCTCTTCTCGCCAATTTGATTAAAATGAACTAATATTCCTAGAAACTGTTCCTTATTTTGCTTGAGATCAATGTGTGGTTGAAATGCTTACAGACATTTAGGTCATCACATTTATTCTAATTAACTATTCACAAAAATTTTTGCATAGTTCTCTTGAACCTCCCTTCTTCTTCAAGATATACTAAAAATCCTCACTAACCATGCAGACTTCTCTGCCGAATGTATTAAAATACCTCCCTGAAAATTATTCAGTTCTACTGATTTTAAAAATGTCTAGTTTTATTAGCTGCTATTTAACATTCTCCTGCGCAACTACCAAACCAGAGCATCATACTCATCTGATATGAATACATCATTTGACTTTCCCCCAAAATACAGAAGAAAAGTATTTGAGAATGCTTTTATTTTTTTTAAATAAAAATAATTTCCTAATAATTTCCCCTTAGTAATGGAGCAAAACAATTTTTAAGGTTTTTTGTTCAGAATAAAATGTCTTCATAATGTCCTTATCTCTGTTTTCTCTGTGTAATATTTGACTTAAAATGCCTTATAATTCCCACCTTCTAATTTACATTAATTGCTACATTTCCCCTGCAGCTCCTTTTTGGTTTTGTTTTTTTTTTTTTAGTAGCTGCATTCAAATGTAACGTCATTTTATTATTTTCAACAAAAGAGTAGAAGGTTGTTTCTCCATTGTGACTCTTTATGATATGTCCTTTACAATTCATTTAGCAGACTGAAGTTGTCAGTCTAGTATTTCCTTTAATACTTTCTTTAAATAACTGTTTCACCCTCACTGTCAAATTTGTAAAAGCCGATTGTCTTATATCAACAAATATTAAAAATATATAAACAATATAAATATTAAAAAGTTAATATTTAATTAATTTTCTAATAACAAATATAATCAGTTTTTAGATATGTGCACATAAGCAATTATTTTTTTATTCTCTGTCTCCTCTGTCACTAGATTGAGGTCTAGTAGAGAATTCCTCTGGATGCAGTTAGAGAAATTGTCATTTTGGATTAGTTTAATGTAGCTAGCATTTTGTTATGGACACTGAGTTTTCCAGTTTATGTTAATACTATTCCATACCTCACAAGCATTTTTCTTTATTAAGATGTTTCATGACTGGTATGAAAGAAACCCAGACTTAAAACTTTTATTTAATTTTGACGGCAATGAGAATCTTTCAAATGAGGCATATAAAGTGAGAGATAAAATGTTGGCCTGATTCAACTACAATTTGGATCATTGCTTCAAAATAAAGCGTGGTTTTAAAAATATTGACACAGTTACTGAGAGGTGTGAAAGATTTAACACACAGAAGCCATTTGGGTTTTTTTGTTAGGAGTAAAGTGTTAACTTAGAGCCACAGCGTTCTCCCGTAGCCTCTGTTTATTTACAGTAACATATGCAGATTGCTCCCTGCAATGCTTTAAGCAGAAATAAAAAACATACTGAAAATGCAGCTACAATTATAACAAATATAAAATTCTGGAAATCGGGTCTGAGGTTCCAGGCTCTTTGAAGTTAGCAGCACTCAAACTGTTAGACTTCCAGTAGTTTTCTTCATAAAGTGCTGTTCCGTATTATAATGATTTAACTTGCCACTAGCCTCATGCTAAAGTTTGTTTACTGGACCATAACACCCAATTACCTCACCCTGATTTAATCTCATTCTTAAAGAGGGTGAAACCTGTTAAAAATGGTATTAAATAAGAATGCTTTCAGGGAATACATCTCCTAGTACTTTCTGTGTGATTCCGCAGAAAATTTTCTAAAATGAAATACTTCATTGCTGTTTGTTTCACAAACACACTGTTCTTAATGACAGACCTGAAGTCAATGTCTACAGTAGACATTTCTAATTTTAAGTATAGCTGCCTTATAATTATCTGATTTAATTTCTTTGGCCCTTTATCTTGCCTATTTAGATGGAAAGCTCTCCTGTTCAGTGCACAGCACCTGACACAAAAGGACAAAGATCTCTAGAGAAATCCTGTTAAAATATTACTGATAATTCAACCAGTCACCATCTAAACTTATTTGGTGATGTTTTACGTGTCTTATCAGCAAGAAAACAATGTATTACCTGTTCTCAGCAATTTTTTTGCCAGTACCTTATGGATGTACAATACTGACTTTTTCAGTCACATGTCAGTTCGAAACGGAAACACCAAACCGAATATATTTGGGGAATAAAATCAGTATTAAATGGATTAACAATAGATTTGGCTTCAATGCAATAAATCCAGCGAGTCTCTGCAAACACAGGAACTAGCTTCCCTTTTTGGTTTTGTTTATTTCCTAAACAGATTTATTTCCCACTATTTAATGTACATAAAACACATGAATTTAATTTGTTATTGATATTCCTTACCGTGAGGAGAGTCAAGAAAAAAATCCATAGAACCATGCATAAGTGTAATGTCAAATATGAGAAAAGAGCGTATTGTACCAATCAGACAAGAGTTCACACTAAAAGGGGTATTGGGGTACATTCACGCTGATTTGGGGGGGGGCCAGGGCTGACTGGGCCTGGGGGCTAATACACCCTGCCACCGGTACAGAATAGTCCTTGAGTCTGTGTATCTGGGAAACTGGACTTTTTCTGCTCATGCTCTTTCTGATCAGACTTGTCTTTTTCTGGCAGCTTTTGCCAGCAATCAGATTGACTGAAAACATAAAAGAGAAAATGATTGCTGGAGTTCTGCTGAACAAGCTCAGCGTTATCTTTCTTCTAGCTCTGTTTGCCCATATGCACAATGAAAGGAAGCTGGCGGAGGTCCTGGTCCAGGAAAAGAATTAGGGGCTTTATCATCAGACAATAAGTTGAGCAAATTGCAGACCACAAACTACTTCTCTTCAGAGTACCCTTGAAGGACTCGTGGCTGAACTTGGTGCCTTAGAGCTACAAGGAGGAAGTACAGGGAGGTTGTAAAGATGAGTAGCCAGACAACGAGGGATGATTGTGCAATGTCTACTGTTGAGCACTGGGCAAAGAACACATGAAAAAGTCTAAAATTCTAGAGCCTTGAAGTCCTGGTAATTCTAATTAGTTTCAAAAGTTGCAAAAACCCATAATACTTTTTATTCCAAAATTTTTGTTTGCTCACACAATAATACCCCAAAGGGGTTCGCATGGATTATCAAAGATATATAATGAAGCAGTTAACCAAGTAGAGGACTATTTGTTTAATAGTGGTTCCATTCAGCTGGAATAAATGAAAGAGGATTTTCAAACCAGGGAGCTAAAAACCAAAAAGACTTGCATGCCCAGTGAAATAAAACATTTCTGCCCTTTGTTATCATGGCATCCTTCCTCAGATCCTGATTCAAGGTGTACAGGAGAGATTTTAACACTATGTCCTGTAAAACTAAAAATCGCAAAGCAGGACTTCGACAGAGTAACTGAACCCCTTTGAGCTTTTGAGATGATTTTGGAAACTTGGAAGGAGTCCAGACTTTTGCTAAGTCTTTGTTTTCAATCCAAAATAATCTGGAAATAATACCTGTAACACGAATGATATTAATGTATACCTGTAAAAAGTACATAAACTGGTGGAAATATGTCTTAGTCTTCTCAAATAATGATATGAACTTTGTCTTAACATGATCACCTCATACGAATCCTTTCAAATGTTTGAGTGTTACTTGAAGGTATATTTTTTTTCTGTTATAAATTGACCTGCACACAGAAAGAGATCTGAAAAATATTGAGCAAAAATCTAATCCACCAAAAATCTTTATGGATAAACTGTTCCCCTAGTAATCCCTCAATCTATAAACACCTCAATGAGAGAAAATAGTTTGAAATTCTTATAGACTCAGTTCCTCTGAAGATGCTGCAGAGCTGGTCTACAACACTGGTTAGCTAGTTACATAAGGAGCCCAGGAGTCATAAGCACGGCTCAATTTGCTGGTATGAGAGGCTTTCTTCTTTTTCCTGCCTCTAGCTCGAGGATCAAATTTTCCATACAAATTGGCATGGTGTGGTAGATTTTCCCTCTGCTATTCCATATCCTTGATATTCTCTGCGTGGGGAACTGCCACTAATGCCAAAGGGATGCTTGGCTGGTCGTGCACTCCCGATAGCTACTTCAGAAATGCTGTTGGATTAAATAGCGAGGGACAGCAGCGTTTCAGTCGTGATCCATCAGGCGGATCTGAGAGGAGCCGTTTGCCCTGAGAGAGGATAGACTTTCGAGACATATGGTGCTATAATGGGGGGGTGGGGATTTTTCAATTCCAATCCACCCATTCCGGATGAGAGAGACTGAGCTAATACCCTCGTGTATGGTGCACTGCATCTAGCTACGGAAGTAGCGTTAGGGTGGAATTTATGGACTCTCTAAATTGTTTGCCAGGAAATGTTTACTAGCTATGCACAATAAACGACTGTGAAAGCATATTCCTGTGTTTAATACGATATGGCTTTTTTCCTTATATTTGGGTCATGCTATTATGATACCAATAAAGGAAACTTAAAAAAAAAAAAAGCAGAAAAGAAAACAAACGAGCAATGTATGCTCATATTTATGGAACTTCATTTGGGAAAGTCTGATTGACTACAAATTGTACAGTATAAACTTAATGCCACGACCTCTGGATACACGCCATGCCTTCCATATTAGAATTTAAATACATGACTTATTTTAGATCCAAATATTCTCATCATCAAGTCAAGGAATGTTTTTTAAAAAACCTCATTACCACAGTTGCAGGGGGTCATATGTAATGAAATTAGTGTACATGTATAAGAGGAGTCTACCTACCAACTTACCAAAATGGATACATAGCTTCACAATTTAGAAATTAAACAGTCAGTTTTGCATCACAGGAATCTTGGAATTTTGCTCTGGGATGTGACTCTGTCTTCCGTGTAGCTCACTGTTGTACTGGGGACTACTGTACAGTTTTATAGGGTGTGTTAGATTAGATACATTCCCAAACGTTTTTCTCTGCTAGGAAGCAACGTCAGAACTTTCTCTGTGCAAAGAGCTTTTTCTGCTCCTTCATTTGATTTCATGTGAGGCTTCTATTTTAATATAATGCATCTAAGAACTCTCCCCATTATAAAAGACGGTGGCCACTAACCTAATTTGTTTTAATTGTACAGTAAGGGTTTGAGCCCAGAGGTAAGCTTGTACTTTTGCACAGCTGAACACCCTCTCTCAGCATATACCTATGTGTATTTATACATCCAGCATGCTGTTTGTGATGGGATTTTCAAGTTTTTCAGGTACCTTTGTAGCAACACAGTTCTGCAGTTTCTACTTGTATTTTCTGCAAGCAAGAGTAATTACAATAGACAGACATACCTTCCCCCTTGCTTGCTATGAATATAATAGTGGAGATTAGCTGATGAAAATAAGAAGGAAAGAACATTTAAAATTAGGCATCTCAGCTTCTGTAGCAGATCATTTAACAGTTTAAGTGCAATAAAAAAATTGAAAATGCGTTAGTAAAATATTTTCTCCACAAAGCTTTTTTCAAAATAAAATTTTCAGTAATGTTGTCTGTTTAAATAATTTTTTTGTAATCACAAGGAATAGTATCTAACTTTCCCTGCTCCTTTAAAAATTGCTGTTACAGTCTAACAAAGAAGTTGATCCTGTGAGGTCGTTGGGGAAAGGAAAAGACTCAGCACTTCCTCAAAGTCAAGTATGAAGACAGTTCTTGTAAAACAGTTAAAGGGTGAATTTTTTCTTTAAAATGTTTTCAGAGTCTCTACCAAGCTGATCACAATAGTTAAAGTATATGAAGAATACATTATCTCTAATACTACCAGGGGTAAAATGCAGTAATAATAAAGAGGCACTTCAAGTCCTCTTAGTAGTAGCAAAACTTGTTTCTACAAATGAGAATGTGTAGATTTGGATGCACTAAGAACACATGATCCATAATGTGGGATATTAGTTTTGATTCAAACTTCATTGTTTCAAGCAAAAGAGGTTTACGTAAGAGGTTTTTTCTTTTATACAATAACTATCTCAGCTTAAACCTACTGCCTACAATTAGTGAGACAAAAAAAAAAAGCAAAATGTTTCAAAGGCAGTTTACCTGGACAGTGTCTGTTTTATTAGTTTTAACTGGAGTTGCATTGGGTATCGAGAAGGAAAAGGCATGACTTTCAGCGTAACACAGCCAAGAAGCTGACATGTCTCGTGCCTTTCTCTTCCATTAGAGACATGCTATGCCTCCAGATGCTGCAGCCTGGATTTAGGGGCATATACCGCTCTTGAACAAGTAAGAGTTGCATATGTTATGAGTTAATTTCGTTTTGTTGTGTTCTTTTGCACATGGCTTTTTTTGAAACAGTTAAACGGAAAATATTTTTAGTTTACCATCTTGTATTGAAATGTACTTGGATTATTAAATAAAATCTAAATCCCTAAGTGATACGTTCTACAGCTCAAATGTACAAATGCTTAAAGTTCATGGACAAATTACCTATGAGGGAATTACACAAATCCAGACTGTCCCCACGTGCTGCACATTGCATGTGTCTCAGTCAGCTGAAAAGTATGCCAAATAATACACCTCTTTTTACAGCTGACCTTCACTAAGCCCACAGTGCTAGACATTTTTCATTTGAAAAAAAAGGGTACTAATAAATGGACTTCACACTTTTGTTATAGGCATCTAATTTAAATGAAATATATGAAAATGCATCAAAGAAGAGAAGAAGGTGGCTACTTAAAGTGATTCAGTGCACCAGAGTCCAATATGTAAACTTAGTTGATGTGAAAGTTCCTCAGATAGTCCCTTACTGGAATACTTTATTGAACCCAACCTCAGATCTACCACATTGTATCAAAGGATATGCAAGAGGGATGCTTAATAAAGCATGACAAGTACAAATATCTTGGAAAGGTTTATTTCAACAGATACTATCATACACTCAGAGCTCATCCATAGAGCTGCGTTCTGTTTTGAGGAAATAAAAGAAAAAATTTGTTTGTGCAAACACAGCTTTGGAAGGTGTCATTCTCAAGGTATGTCACTCGGATGCTTCTTCATGACATTTAAGAACTTACCGATGTTTTTTTAGTGCCACTGATGCCTTACAGTATTTTCCTGAATCGTTGAGACTTTATCTGCAAGTTAAGTACTTGGTATATATATTTTTAGGGAAGTCTAACTTGCTTTTTTTTTTGGTTTGGTGTTTTTTTTTTTTGTTAATTTTTCTCATTCTTTCGCAAGACAGAATAGCTGCATCTAAAACCATCCTCAGTTTAGTCTAAAATAATAATTTCAAACAAATGTTATTTTGTATTTAATTTCTCCTATCAAGTATCTGCTGATATTAGATTTTGGGGTGCATGATGCTGCTATGCATTAAGAATTTTTAGGTCTTTGTTTCCTACACTTTTATTAAAAAAATATTGCAATCCTGAAAACGTTTCTAGTCAAGCAAATCACCATGAAGACAAATAGGACTCTGTAAAAACACAGGATTACTCCCATGTGAAACTGGCAAAATGAATAGACCCTTAGCTCTGCGGGGCAGTGACTATCTTTCTGTTCTGAATACTAGCTAGTTAGGGGTTTTTGCTCCAAGTCTAGAGCTCATCACACTATAAATCATAGCAAACACACCTGCAAAGTAAATAACATAATCCCAGCAGCTATTAAAACCTAGAGATTTTGTAATTATTTATTCTTGCTGCATAGATACATGGCTATGTGTCTTTTTCTCCCTCCAAAGCAAAGAAAATTAGGAACTACTACAAACACTCTCTGTAGTAGTATTATAGTCATTAACGTGTATTGACTTATCACTCTCTCAATGATGGAGGCAGAGTTATGAAATATGCCCCCTGCTGCTGGTCCTGCAAGGGCTTGGAAACATCAGCCAGGACACAATAAATATTTCCCATAGTGGTATGTTTTTGTCTCTCTTTGGGTCTTTTTACTGTAAGCATACTGTGTATTTACCCGTTTAATGGATGTAAGTCATAGCGTAAATCTCTTGATGCACAAAGCTTTCGGTCATCTGTATTTTTTATTCTGGGTGACTCAGACTTGAGGCGTAATCAGCACAATATTAATTTTGCAACACAGTTAGAAGCAAGCATTATTAAAAATACAGAAGGACAAAAATGCCCTTCACCTTTCTTCCATGCACAACAGTGTCTGCATTTTCAATGGGGACTCCAGTGAAATATCTTTTAAATACATATACAGAACAAAATCCACAATGTGAATTGTATCAAACAATAAAATGATTAAAGTGTAAAATACAAGCCTTTTTTTCCCCCTCTGTGATTAGCAATTTTATGAGGAAAATGGACTGAGTGTAGCGTGTAATTGTCAAGATCTGGAGACAACAAAATGGAAAACATATTTTTTCGGCATTATTGACATTCCTGCATATGCATTTTGAGTAAATTTCTAAATACAAATGTAAGATATGTATTATTAAAGTGCCCTACAAAGCTAGTCATAACTGGTTTTTAGTTCAAGTATTTTTAAGTGGAGATTATACTAGAAAGAATTTTAAAAAGTTAAATTGAAATGCAACATGCATACTGGGAAACAAATAGCATTGTGCAAGATGGTTCAATTTGCAAATAAATTATTTATTTAAAACAAACACACCCCAAAGTTTTGAATATGACTTCTGGAACTTTTGAGTATATAATGTGAAATGCAAGTTTCCCATAGCATGTGAAATGCATAGTTTCCTAAATTCTAAAAGCATTCCTGAACACCATAGTTCAGGTGTGAAGTCTGAAGTGCATTCAGAATTTTAGTATTTCATCAGTTTATTTAAATTAAATAGGAAGCATAAGATATTCTACTGGTTACAGTGGGCTGGCAATTCAAATAACTTTTAATGATGTAATGCAAACTTATAAATCATTTTCAGTGAGGGCCTCATAGCTCACCACAACTTTTCTGTAATATACTAAATTGCTGGCATAACTTTAAAATTTGTAATGCTTGGATATCATGAAAATAAGAACAGAAGCCATATGTATGTGGGAGAAGTAGCTGAAAATATGAATTCAGGCTTAAAAGTTTTTACAGATCTGTAGTTGTCTTTAAAGCCAAGAATTGTGCCTGATAAGTGTTAAACCATGGCACATGTAAGCGCTATAGAGGGTGAAATGGAAGTACACCACAGAAATGCAATGTTAAATTTATGTGGTACACATTGCGGTAGTGCAATTTCTCAGGAAAAAAATGTTTTTATGACAAAATATTGTAAAAATACTGGTGTGCCATAGGTTTAGAATGGTAAATGTAATTATTGTCAATTTTAACTAGTCAGGGATTCGGTATTTTTGACTAGTCAGTGAACAATGATTCGTTTTCTGGGCTAGGATTTTCAGTTAAGGCATTCAAGCATCTCTGAAAGGATGTATAATCCCCAGGCTTTATTACAGCTTATATCTGCGGGTTTATGTTGCAGCACAGGTACCAAGAGAAACGAATGATATTGCTTCAGTGGGAGTTAAACTGGCAAAAATTAGGGAAAAAAGAAAAGGCTGAAAATAAATATACATCTGTTGTGAATCTGGATTGACTCTAAGGTTAAATGATGCCTGCGTTGACCAAATTGCCATGGAAAAATACGAACTGATCATAATTACAGCAGAATAAAACTTTGTCCTCTTGTTTTGGTAGGCTCTTGAGTACAATAAAAACTTTGGCTAAAAGAAACTGAATTAATATTTGTAAGCTTTCCCTTCGACAGTAAGGAAAATATTCTTAAATGGTGTAAATTGCCATCCTTTTGCTGACTTCAGCAAAGTTATGACAATTTATATCATTCAAATGGTGGTCCCCAAGTATGACTCATCTATCTGATTTTACTGAATAATGCATATTGCAAATATGCAAACCACACACTAGAAAGAACTGACAAGAATCCTACTTACATTCTGGTAAATATTCAGGAAGGTGGTTCTTTCAGTCTCCAACGTAAAAATTCAGAAAGACTACAAACGTCCAGAATAGGAGGAATTGCACACTGGTTTGTTCAGGTCGATTTTACATTATCTCCTTCTCCATAAATGGTAAGTCAAAAAACCAAAAACGACCCACCAGCAAAACCAAGAAACACAAAGTGAATGCAAATAGTAGCCCATACATGAAAATATAAAGGATGTTCCAAACTGTGTTGGCTCCAGATGTTTTTATGAGTTAAACAGTTTACTGTTTTCACATATTTAAAACATTCTGGTTTTTTTCACTTGATGTTTATAAGCTTTGGGCAAACTTGCTGGCATTGATTTAAGCTATGCTTTTGTACCACGCATAGGTTAAACACACATTCTGAAAAGGTACAATGCGAACAAGAATTCAATCATTAATATTGAGAGGTAGCAACTGCTGACAATTTTTTCCAGTAATTATTCTGTAATTACTGAGAAGCTTTGCACTGAAGCTATAACTAAAAAGTTATATTTTTTCTTACAAAGGATGCTATCATATAGCCATAGATATTTGGTAACTGCAGAGAAACTTTCTGAATCATTTCAGAAACTGTTTGAAGCTGTTTATTTGCCTTAACATTAGTTGCCTGTATTTGCATTCTCCTTATATTGTTTAAAATGAAAGCATAAAGCTCTGCAGTGAATTGCATTTCCAGTTCATGCGTGCTTAAAACTGATTTCTAAAGAAGTAATAAGAACACTTGATGTAGGACTTGTGAACTTATTTGGGAACTCAGAAGCCCAGGGAAGCACATTCCTGAACAGTCGAATTTGGGTATGAAGCTATTGACAAACACGGAGCTGTGCCACTATAGCTTTGCTATTCTTTTCCTTCTTCACCTTTAGGAAATATTTTCGTATTTTCGCCTTCACCTCTCCTATCTCTCCCTAAAAAGTCCTATTTGGCTTGTCTCTTATTTCTCTTGAAGACCTTATCTTTCTCCCTCTCTCTTGCTCCCTCGCACTTTCTTCACTGTGCTTCACTTATTTCATTTTTTATTTTGGTCGTCATGTGCGAGAAATCCCGCATGGCCATCCTCTAGAATTAAGAAAAGGCACTTTTACACCGCCTTGGCTTCGCGACTTCCCCGACCCCTGCACAGCTGCGGCGGTGTGAGGGCTCCTGCGGCGGCGGCCCTGGAAGGAGGGGTGCTGGCATTCCTGCCCCTCCGGCCCCGGCCCCCCCCGGCGGCGACTCGCCCCCGTGGCCGGGGCGGGCGGGCGGACGGCAGCAGGTTGGAGAGCGGCGGAGGGCAGCGGCGCGGCGCGGTGCGGTGCGGTGCGGCGCGGTGCGGTGCGGCNNACCGCCGCCGCCGGGGCCGCCGCGGGCGCGACGCTCCGCGCCCGTCGCTGTCTCGCAGCTATTGCTCCATGGCAGCGCCGGTTTGTGAGGGCCAGCAGCACCCCTGTGCTGGCGGCCCGGCCTGCTCCCAAACTCAAGAGGGGTTCAGCCATCGAGATTTCTTTGTATTACTCTCTTCTAATATTAGAACACATATTGAAACGATAAACACAATGAAAAGCACAAAATATTTCATCAGTGTTGTAACTGTATATTTCCTTTATTCTGAAGAAATATCAAGTTTTGAACGGTGCACAGAGGCAGCAACTTCTGCTTTGGACGCCGCTCTCTTTGTAAAGACCGCGCTGTTACAATTAAATCTAAAGACAGTTATTAAAAAGAGTTAGATGTCAGAAAAGGGGGGAAATCTTACCGTCGAAACACTGCTGCAGGTTCCAGCTCAGTCTGAAACTGCAGTGAAAAGCGGAGCAGCTGCTGAACAAAAGTTTTAGATTTTTTTTTAAAGAAAGTCTGCAAAACTAATTTCCCACAAAATAGGACTCAATTTCCGTTTAAGAAACTAGCTCTTGCAAAAGTCATACAATTGCTGATTTTTTCCACTAGCAATTGAAATGCATTTTATCTTTAGCACATGGACCCAAGAATTTAGACTTGAGAGAAATGGTTTTCCTTTTCTACTTTTTTTTTTTTTTTTTAATTTTGATTTGGGGGGAGGAGGAGCAAGGTACATCAAGCAGGAAGAGCTGAAGAATAAAACCTTTGCGCATTGGGCACCTCTTTGATCATTGATCACTAAATGGGTTATCCTGATTTAAACCAGTTAAGAGCCGCCTTCGTGGCTACTGTAATTCCACTACAAGCATGTTCAGAAATAATTTGGGAAAAAAAAAATTAAAAAGACAGGCCCATTCTGTCCAGGTTGTCCCCTCAATCCACTAAAGACATTTGCAACGAAGCAAATGAAGATACAGGAAATAAACGTTGTGCGGCTTCTTGTTTTGAAGGGGCAGAGGGCAAGAGGGGAAGCCTCTCTCTGCAGCCAGAGCTGCTGGCACGGTGGGCGCCGTCAGGCTCGCTGCAGAACCGGCCGCCGACGCCGGGGCACAGCGTGAGGCTCTCGAGGGCAGCCGGGGCAGCGCCGCGGCTCGTGGCGAACGTCGGGGCGGTGGGCGCGGGCGGAGCGGGTGGCTGACCCGCACCGGGACCGAGACCCTCGGCCCGCGCAGCCCCGAGCGCCGCCGCCTGCGCCCTCGCACCTGGGCGCGCAGGTGAGGCGCCGGCGAGAGCGCTTCAGCCCCCGGGGAAGCGGGGCTGTGGTGGCCCCCGCGCCCCCCGCCCCAGAGTCACCCCCCGCACGTCGCCTCACGCCTTTATTGCGCTCCCCCGCCCGCTGCC
>VXBQ01007921.1:1002965-1064831 GCA_013400175.1 Phainopepla nitens | reverse complement strand
GATTTAACCTTATTTTATAGCAAATAGGATATGAAAAACAAAAACGGAAAGATTTCTGCAAGCTTTTAAAAGTCCTTCTTCCTTCTGCATTCTCTCAGATCTCGAATTTCTTATTTTTAGCAAGTAAGTCTGGACAATACTGCCTTACATAAACTAGTGTTAGATGCACTTCAGTATCCTCTGCCACTATTGTGAGTTTTAATTCTTAGATTGTGATCTTAAGATGATTGTAGTATGCATTTAATTTTGTATATTGGGGGATGAATGAAATCTCGGGCAGCTGAAGTCAAAACTAGCTATTGAGTGGAGCCAGGACTACACAGCTGAAGTAGTCATAGCACTTTGATATGAGCACCGCTGAACTTAAGTGTATGTTTACACATTTTGGTGAATTGAGGGCATTAGTCACTTAAATTTACCAAGCAGAAAAAAACTGTTTCCCACTTTGGTCCTTCTTAAAATAGATACTAAAAAAATCTGTTGGACATATGTGGACTGACAATATAGATCTGAAAAGAGTTGAATGAACTGTGGGGTTTTCTACCTGCCAAAAATTTTCTACCAAGCAAAAAATGCCATATTCTAGGTGCATGCAATATATCCTGAGTGCACATGGGGGCTTCTTTGGAAGGAGGTGTTTTGACACAGCGAGTAAGGCTTCTCAGGCACATTGCTCTCAATGGCTTTTCAAGCCTTTCATTTTCTTACATCTGGTAGAGAATACCAGAACACTGTAGGCTTCATAGAATATGTGGACAAGTAAAAACTACTTATTAAAATATGCTTATTACTGTAAAAAGAATGGTAGGAACAGTGACTAGATGTCTCCTAAATTAGTGAAGATATCAGTTTGGTTTAGTGAAGAAAAAAAAATTTAAGTTAGATGTATTGATAAACTAAATGACAACATATTTTGTGATGCTTTGGTACACTGAATTGCTAAAATTGATGTGAATGGAAGCCTGGGCAGCTACAGTGATGCTGACCACTCAAAGATTTCTTGTAAAACAGTGCTTAGAATGCCAAATAGTATTTTCTGCCAGAAGAAGGTGGCAGTATAATAGGGGCTTAAGCACATTCATACCTTTCAAAGTTGTATTTTCAGAACTAGACATTAAAACCTACTAAAAGTCTGCAATTCAAACCCGCCTTATGTAGGGCTTAGGAAGAGCTGAGAATGTTAAAAGTTCTTTGCAGTTTGGTTTGATTGACTCAGAGTTGACATAGTAATATTAAGCTCTTTTTTTTTTCCTGTTTCTATATTCTTATTTTGGGAGTACCACAATGACCTCAAGCTGCAGCTGTGTCTTAAGTCTTTGTGTTCCTGAGGACATTAGAACAATGTACACTAATGGTCTCACTCCTGGCTCCATCTCCCTCTGTCTCTCCCTCCCTCTCTCTCTCCCTGTTTCTTTTTTTACACCAGTCTGTTTCTGAAGGAGTCTGTGACTCTGTATCCTTTCAATTTCCATTCATCCACGCAAATTGAGCATGCTCTTAATTTCAAAACAAAAACCATGACCCTTTACCTTAATCAGATTTCCATTAAATGTAACCGACAATAACTTAAGAACTGCAGGGATCTGCTAAATAAGGTAAGGTAATGTTAGTTCTTTTAGGCAATGCAAGATGAAACAGTTATGAGTCAGATAAAAACAGAAGGCTTCGTTAGCAGTTGTTCATGGGGCATCTTGAATCTGGAGAATTCTCTCTTTTTTGGTATTATTAGCACTTTAATTTACATTATTTTTTTAATAGCTTATTGGGTCAATAAAGAGACTGACAATCCTGTCTCTATTATTTGTTTTTATGAAATAATATATTGGTATTTAAAGTGGTAAATGCAACATCTTAAATTCTTAATTTTAAAAAATGATGTGAACATGCACAGGAGAAAAAACCGGAGACAAGAGTGCAAACAATTTTGATTGGTCCAGATTATGAAAAAATATTCTGCCAAACTTTCTCGTAGTTTGGCTTAGTTCTGCATTTTAATTTTTGCTCCACTCATTCTGACTCTTTTGCTTTTACACTTCAATACATTGCTACAACTTTATGAGGCAAACATCTTTATTACTTTAATATGAGGGTATGTACAGAAATCTAACAGTGTTGAGACCCTATAAATATCTTTATTTCACTGGTTCCAAATTGAAATGTAGACAAAGACAGGAGGTGCTAATTGAGTTTGCAGTCTGCTGGCATGAGAAGTATCAGAGATTTCAGATTTTTGTATTTGCAAACATATTGAGAATGCTTTGCCAGACATGACACTGAAACAAATATTTTTTTGTATAGAAGCTGTGTGTTTCAAGTACAGTGGCTAAAATTGTCCAGCCATTTTGAAGTATGTTTGGTGAAATATAACTTAGAGAATCACCCAGTTCTTCAGAGTTCTTGGGAAAGCCATTTCCTTTCCTCCTGCAATAGCCACAGCTTTGCCAGCCTGTTGCTCTAATTCTGCCACAGTTCAGGTTACTGTGTATATTCTTCTGGAATTAACAGTATAATGTTTACAAAGTCAAGCACAAGCATGTCAGTTACTACCCTGTTGTTGATTCCATTAGCTCGATGCTGTGTGGCTAAGAAATGTTAGTAGTTCCACCACATATAGGTAGATACCATGAAAATAATATTTATGGAGGCTCTGACTTATCTTGTGTATTTCAAGCATTTTTTCCACAACTAATTGAGAGTCTTAATTCACACATAAACTGAAAGGTGCATCCATGTAAACCAGAAACGTTTGGTTGGGTTTCTTGTGTAGATAACTGGAAAGCTTGGTGTTACCCATATGGTGGAGTCTGGCTACATCTTATTGCTAGCTTGTTAATTAAAAGGACTGTGTCAACCTAGCAGCAGAGTCTTATTACAAAAAGCAGACCTGAAATCTACAATGAGGTGGAAGTGCAAGAAGTACTGTTCCTACCTGAGATGTTAATGCAAATCTACGTGGAGCCCTTCTAGTTCAGAAGATATTTGGAGGGGAGCACATATTCCCTAAATACCTCTGGAAGAGTATTTCTGTGAGGTTTGAAACTGAAACAAATCCAGGGAATATGTGTATCCCATTGCACAACAAGCACAAAAGAGAAGGTCTCACTAGACGGCCTTTGCACCTTCCCTGCTATGTCATTTAATGGCTCATATATCTCTGCTCTCCATGCAGCCGAACTTTATGTGGCAAAAGGTTGGTTTCTTTATAAAAGCAGACAGCATTTCCTTTCCTTCCAGGGCAAGAATGCACATATGTAGGAAAAAAAAATGCTCACAAAAGAGACCTAGGGTGAGCACAAAACATCTTTTATAGGCATAAAACAATTTTGTCCTTGGTTTCCCCAGTGCAAGGCCATAGGCTACTGCTTTTTCTGGCCAGGTTGAGGGCTATGGTTTAGAAGAACTTAGTTTGCTCTGAGCCTTTGCAAGTTGGTTTTTTGTCTTCTCTTTATCCAACATGTTTTCAGACTGTTTTGCAAATGACTTCTACGCTGCTCAGCAAAAATTGAATCCTGTTTTTCTGCCCTAGTCCTTTCTTGGCTCTTATTTTAAGCCTGTCAAAACCAAAGCTGATAAAATGATCATACCTTTCAATCATATCCTTTTGAAATTTCCTTCCTAGAATTCCTTCTTCTGGTTCCACCTTATATTTTCAGAGTTAAACCAATTTCACTGCAAGGCCAGTTGCCCAGTGCCTCAGTCGGTGTTTTGGATCCTGTTTCTTACCTATCTCAACACTTTCTCCGTGCTATCTCAAGCATGTTCTTCCTTTTTCCATTCACACTTTCCTCGGTCTTCAGTATGGCTCACATGCATGCAAGAAACACCTAAAAACAATATTACCCCTTGTCACCAAGCTATCCAAGCTATCGTCTCTTTTACCGTGAACTTCTTGGTAACTGTGGGTCATGGCTCTTCTGTGGACTTACGGCTTGTAAGAAAAGTATGCAGGACAAGGGAACAGAAAAAAAAAAGAAAAGAAAAGAAAAAAGAGGTCCTTCATGTGCCCTCTCTTCTCTCGAAGGTTTTAACTCAGAAAGGGTGTGCACCACAGAGCAGATCCTGTAAACAGCTATAGCAAAAAATCAAGCATGACCCAGAGGTGACAATACTGATGTGTAGTCTAATAACAGTAATGTACCCAGTGTTGAGCACAGCTGTGTGTAAAAACCAAGTACTTGAAACTGAGGCAAATGTGTGGCAAAAAAAAAAAAAAATTAACTTTCTTAAAATGCACTCTTTTAACTCCAAGAATTTAAGCAATTACTTGTGGCAGAAGGAATGTGGTTCAAAGACAGTAAAGTCTCATTTTGAAGGGGCCTGTAAACTCTTTAAATAGCATTGGCAAATTTTTTTTTTACTCCAATTTTCTGTAAGAATAATTTTGAAAACAGTAAAATATTTTTATGTGATTCCATTTCATTATATATGCGTACACAATTTGGGTATATTTATCAAACCTAAAATAACAATAGATAGGGACCTGGATAGCCCAAGTGATTTGACTGCAGCAGCACTTGGTTATACTGTGTTATTTTATTTCTAAACATATTTTAAAAACAGTTTGGGAAGGATGAGGAAGCTTCAGGAAGGGAGAGAAAAGCAAAGTTCTGACAATACCTTTTGAATGCTTGGGCTTGGCAATTTTTCAGTTATTTTCAGTGTCTAGAGTTTTTCAGCATAATATCAGCAAATAGAATGCATGGTAAAATTACAGAATATCAAATGTAAACTCTGGAGACATAAATTCACATGAGGACCAGCTCACAAGATTGGCTGCTTTATGGCTGGTCTCCAATGGGCTTTTTTTTTTCCGTATAAAAACAATCACCATACAGTTTGGCACAACCTTCAGGCTCAGTGAAGAGGGTTTTATTCCAGGACTGAAATAGACAAAAGCAGCAGATGCCAGAATTGAGGTGCATTTGCAGAGTAGGACGGAGACAGTTTTACAGCTTTTGTCTCAACTCTTCTCTCCCCTTGCTAGGAGTAAATCTCTTTAGGTTTTTGGTAAGAGCTCTATCGGCTTTACACAGGAGGAAAGGAGGAGAGGCTAACAAAAACCTATAAGTGTGTTGTGTCCATAAGTCATATTTCTGGAGCACACAGAAAAATCTAACTATTTGAGCAGACTGTTGTTTTTTGGTTTTTTTTAGGAAAAAGGGGTGACAGATGCTCTTCTGATCAAAATTTAGAAAAAAATATAGAAAAGTTATAGACTTCTGACAGTCATGGGGTCCTTCTCCCTTCCCCCACTTCTCATCAGCAGGCTGATGTTTCCAGCAACTTCAAAAACAGAAGACTTCTCTGTAATCCTAAATGTGCATAAGGAACAGATTAAAGTCCTGATTTGTGAAAAAAATTGAGCATATGCTTAAGAGCCATTGACTTCAATGAGAATTAAATACGTCCTCACACACGCTTCTTGAACTAGAGACTAATAAGGATATTAAAAAGGACCAAGAGGCTGCTCCTCTTCAGGAAATGCTGTAGCTGAAAAGAATTTTGGCCATAATCATGCTGACTCTGATCACCCCTCACCTCACTTCCAATCTACAGAGAAGAGAAAAAGCCCTTCTCTCCATCTCTTCCCCTCTCTTTTCCTCTTTTCTCCAAGCTGCTCTATGCCAGGCTAAGCTTACTCTGGTTCCAAAGAAGAATTACAGACTCTGCAGTGTGCATTAGGGATGACATTATTTCCCATGTAATGAATGTGGATGATGGTGAGATAATACAGTGGACAGTGGTTGAACAGCCCCCCTGAGAGAATTAATTATAATATAATTAATTACATTTCTATGTAGCTGATTTATCTGGAGGAACCCTATGTACAGGGAAAAAGGTACCCCCTGCCAAACAGCAATCCATATGAATATTCTTTTATTAGATGAATGACAAATGGAGTGAAATAGCGATGACTAAAAATCTTGAGTGTGGGTTGATTCCTTTCAATTCAGTATGACAAAATGGGTTATATATATGGTTTTTGAGTGTGGTACTCATTTATTAAATGCTCATTTGGATTTTAAAAAATAGCTTGCCTTCATTAGCCATCTCGGGAATCAGACTCCATGGTGTAATAAATCTCAGCTGCAGGAATTTTGGCCTGCTACTCATCTTATAAAACTCTGAATTTTCTTTTTCTGAGCCTTGTCACATACTCTACTACAATCCTCAGTAACTTATCCCTTCTCTTTATTATCCACATCTACAAGGCAGTTCTCATACATTCTTATAGGCAGGAGGAGGCAGTTTGGGGAGGAGTATTTGTTCTCTTTTTCAAGTCACTCATTCAGAATTTTTTTGTTTATTTTTCTTAATAAAAACTCTTCCTCTAACTGAAGCTCAGAGTCAACTTTGGCATAATGGTCATTTAGCATAGATTTAGAGGACATAATTTTTGTAAGAATTATAGTGCAGTAGAAACTTTAAACTTGCCTATAACTTGGAAGAGATAAAAACTGATGGGAAGTGTTCTTAATCAATAAAGGAAAATCTGAAAATGTATGTTTTTTTCCACGCCTCATATTTTATTAAATTGGCTCATGTAACTTAGGAAAGATGTTTTCTGCTAACTCTTTTTATGTGCTTCTTAAAGAAAAGTTCTTCTTGCTTCAAGTCAGAAGAAAACCCAGATTTCCATTCATATTTTTGTGTGTCCACTAGTTGCTCTATCCTTTTGTGATCTATGTGCTGTAAAAATAAACTGAGATACTCAGGCATTATTTCCTTTTGTCCGGTCATGAACTTGTTGGAAAGTGTTAAATATTTCAGTATTCTCTGTAACAATCCTGCAAAATTTCTGTTTTTTTAGATCAGAGATTTTCTTAATATATTTGAATTCCCACTTTTCTGCAGACCAGGTTTCCCAGAGGGGGAAGAGGACTGAAATGGACTGTTAATGGACTATAACTCCCCCAGGGTTAGTATCAGGTAATGCTGTGCATTTCCTGTGTGATCTGTTTGAGTTGCAGAGATGTGGTACCACCATAATTCCTGTCTGTCTCAATAGTTGCCCTCTAACATTTAAATGTATTGTCTTATGATTATTTAGAACAGATTTTTAACATCCTAGGATGTATCAGGGTCCAGACACAATGATGTATCCTGGACTCTTGCAGAGCATTGCAGCTCCTGTATCAGGATCCATGCCACTGTAGGTTGGATCTAGTTGAGCAGCAGGAATTCTGTACCTTTAAAACTTCCCTTAGCAGGGTGTGCTGATGCACACATCGACTTATATTCTATTTCCACATCATGATGTGATCTCCTTTTTGTTTTCTTGTATAATTTACTTGGTATTTTTTTGACTGTTTCTGCTGCTGTGTTTTGCTTTATGCTGATTTTTCAGTCTGTTGCATCTTAAAATCTGCAAGTTAATCTTTAAGCACCTTTGGGTAACCAAGTAAGGTGGAGTCATATTTTTTTAAATTTATTTAACAAAAAAGTTTTGTTCCAAAAGATACTGTTTTGAAAGATACAGTTTTACAATGACTCTATACAAAATTTATGCCTGCTACAAATAAAAATAAAATACAGCAAATAGTCCCTAACTGGATATTTTGCAAAGTTAGTGTTTTATTCATCTTACTATACTAAGGAATTTAAAAGCTGGAAAAGCTGGCATTAAACTTAAAGGCCGATGGAAACTTGGTAGCCTAAGCATTTGTTTTGATTCATATGGAGGGAAAGAATTTGGACCAGATGCTTGAAAGAGCTCAGAACCCAGAAGCCCCCATTGTTCTTCATTTAGGTGCCTAAATGGTAACAGTTGGGTGTGCAGCTTTCTTGAAAGCTGATCCTTTTGTGTTGAGGCAGCTTCTAGGTTTTAGCCTATCTCTTGCTGGCTATAGAACTTAACTGTAAACATTTTATTCCAGATTGTCCCTCATCTATATCCTTCAAGCTTTTGCTTATTGTTAGGAGGTCTATTGTTAGTATTGCAAGGCTGCATCTCCTTCAGCATGTCCTGAATTTTAAAAATACATGTCCCTCACGTTGCTTTCATCCTGGAGACATTCATTCTCTGCATCTAATGCTTTGGTAACAGGTTTGCAAGGAGCTCAAGCAGAGTATGGACTCCTAAAACGCTGTACATTCATATGTTTTTGTTTACTTTAGGCTAGCTATCCTGTAAAATACAAAATATTTTAGAGGAAGCAGGGTTGTGCACTTTCTTCCATGAAGTAAAGCTTCCAGTCCTAGAAAACTTCTCAACTGAGCCTAATATGTAGATGGTTGCGTATCAGTGTGCTAATATTTTAGGGTTGATAATATACAGACGATCATGCATTACATAATAGCAGAATTGGGTTAAATCAAGATCAAACAAAGCATCTACTGTGCCTTCTTATGGTTAAGAAAATTATAGTAAAGATTAGCTCTTATTTTCACCTAAGTTCTGTAGGTGCGCACGCGCGCGCGCGCACACACACACACACACACACAGAGGCACAAATACAATGCAAGTACCATTTGAAATTTTTCTGTCCTGCATGGTGTTTAAGATGTTGTATGTGATTCAAAAGCACCGTTGGGCTTCATTCTTGGATTATAAATTCTAAAATTTTAGATACCATTACTAAAAGGGTGAGGCTATTAGTAGGCTTAAAAGATGAAGACTAAATTGTAATAAAAAAGCCCTCATGATACCCTGCAACCCAAAAGTAGAGAAAATGGGTTGCTTTGAGCTAAGACAGTATCAAGAAATCAAGGAGAAAAAGTTTAGTTTCCAAAAACTTAGCATTATGATTTTGCCAGGCAGACTGCCCCTGCAGAGAAGAAAGTACATTACTTTGGGCAAATGCCCATTAGTATGTTACCTGCAGGAACCCCTGCATAGATATTCTAGTTTCATTTCCTTCAATAATCTTGACACAGTGCTGTAGTTACTCCTTACTTCAGATCTTCAGTCTATATAGAGGACAAAACCACCTTGTAGTTCCCCAGTGTATAAACAGAGATAAAACATTCAGGATCTCAAACTAGATTGGGGGATAGGACTCAAAATAAAATGGCAATGCCAGTTACTAAAAGCTGGGTAATTTACCTATCAGGTATTTTTGAGCAGGTATATGTCTCCAAAGAATAAATAGCACTCTTTATTTTACCATCTTAAATAGAGGCATTTTTAACATTTTGATGACTTTTGAGCCAATTATTGTCAGATGTGCTTTAGCCAACCATATGTCTCGAGGTGATGCACAGATATATTTCTCTGCCTCAACAAATATTCCAGCTTCTTTCCAAATGGTATGTTTGTTTGGCTGATGCACAACCTCAGCCAGCTATTTTTCTGAAATTGAATCCAGATCAAGTGGGATGCCCTGCGGGTTGTATCTCAGTGCTTGCTTTGACCAGTGTTCTTCACCCTGACGGAGAACCAACAGTTGTCTGGTTATCTGAGATTTTCAAAACAGGCTCCTGTATGTTATTCATAAATCTGTTGTACCTTGTTTGACAGATGCAATTATCACAACCAGTTATCAGTGGAAGGCTATAGCAACATCAGTCTGGGAGAATCTTTCTCTACAATATTTTCTTCTTTTTTTTTCACATTGAAATTATGCAATCTTCAGAATAATACTTCATGCATTGCAAACCTACCAACTGCTGAAACTCCTCCTCTTGTACTGTTTGATCAGCTATATTGTACAATTTATATTGAGTTTCAATAACTTTTATACCAAGTTTCATATTTAATTGCTCCAGTGTAAATTTCTCTCCCACTAGGAGCTATTATGAATTGCCATATTGTAAATTGTCTCTCCAGAAATAAGAAATTCTCTTATGTCCTGAGATTTAAGTGGAAGAGATTGGGCACCCATTTTTTTCTTGCCTGTCACTTTCTGACTCATTGCCAGGAGATAATCAGCAGTCTTTTGCTGCATTTTCTAGCCTAAATGTAGGCCATCAATATACCTGGATATGTTTCAGTACAGTGGTTATTAAATTTCTGTACAGAGCTCTCGGAAATTGTGTGAAAGGTGCTATATAAATGTGCAGATTAGAGTGGAGTAGATTAAATAGGACTGGACTCCTGGAATGCACATCACCTCTTACTATGAGTTCTCACAGTGTGGTTAGAGCCAGCCTGTGCTTCATGAAATTTTTTTTGTGATGTCCATTTAACCAATAAATCTGTCATCACTGACTGGTCTCCATTTCCTCTGAAATAAACAAATCACTATAAGGTTCTTTGAAGCAGCAGACTGCCAGGAAACACAAAAGTCACTTCTGCTTCATCCACGGAGATAAAGTAGTTAGAAAGTGGAAATGAGCTGCAACTGAAGGAGCCTCAGTGTTCTCACACCTGCTAGAACGTACAGTAGATTTCCACAGAGCAGGAATTCAAACAAACCTCAGATCGCTGTGTTCAGTGAAAGTAAGCCTGCCTAGCCAAGAAATGAATTGTAGGCCCTTGGAAACTACTTAAAGCAAGCCAGTTTCACAGTGACAGCGGAAATTTGAAAGAATCCAGGAAACTCTTCTAGGTCTGTGATATCCGTTGCATTAGCTGGCTGTTGTTTTCCTGGTCCATATTTCTGACTTCCACGCTGCTCAGGCTCCATTTTTCATCTAGATGGTCCTCTGCTTGCTGCGCTTCATGTTTCATTCCACTGTTCACCCCTCTAGGCCTTGACTGCCTTTAGTGCCAAGTGTTCTCATGTGTAAGTTTGCATCTGCTTTTTCCTTACTCTTGAGCTGGAATTTATTTCATTGCAGTCCCTGTTCCCACCAACCTATGGCTTCAGTGTTATCTTCTACCTCTTTTCAATGTGAAAAATTAGTCTCAGAAAGCTAGTAAAGTTTAATTCATTCTACTTGCTCGCTGATGGTCTAATTCTGCTGAAAAAGGATGTGGAAGTTAAGCTTCTGACAGGCAAGTATAATTGTTGTGAAGGGGAAAAAAGTATTGGTTTTTGCTTCTATAACTCATTTTTAGGTTAACTTAACTAGCACAGTTTCTTCTTCATAAAACTGAAGGAAAAAGCTGTTGTTAAAAGTTTGCAGTTACTCTCAGCAAAGTAGCTTTAAGCTTTCTTCCCAATAAAAAAACTCTGAGTACTTGTACAAATGTCTGTGACTATAAAAACTACAAGAAGCTTCTAATTGAAGGTGAAATAATGGAAGGAAAAATCACTCATAGGAGAAAGCCAATATTTTTAGGAAAATCTAATGAATCTTTATTAGGACTGGACCCCTGGCATAGCAGAAGCTGAGAATTTTTAAATGGGACAGTTTTACAATGTAGTTTATAAATAGCGTTGAAAAACCTTTCACATTTCTTTATCCATTCCATTTTTATGCTTGTTTCTAAATAATTTAAATCTTAAGAGTTTTGACATCAGTATTTCCAATGATTTTTTTTCTTTGTTGGAATACTGTTATTGTTGGAAAGCAGTGTTATTATATGCTCAGTAAAAGTTCTAATCTTGGATTTGGATTCACAGCCATTAATCTTTTTTTCTTGTAGTCCCATAAATAAAATATTAATTTGTTCTTATATGAACAAATCCTTTTAAACTACTTATTTTCAGACTCATGATGACATTCCACACTATTTTTTATTGCTAGCAAACTTAATACGTCATATTTTGAACTCACGGTAAAGTAGAAACTATTCTTGTAATTACTGCAAGTGTAACCACAGGCTTCAGTTGTATCTTGTCCAAAGCTTATTCTAACCACTGTATTCTGATTGCCTTCTGATGCTCTTAGTATATAGTGATTTTTGTAAGTTAATATGGACTTCTACAAAAAGTTCCAAAAATTGACTTAAGGAGACATTCCGGTATCTGTCCCTTTCCTTCCATGGACCAAGTGTTTGCATGCTCTCAGCACAGTGCTGAAGTCTCTCTGCCTTCCTTAGTGGTAATATCCTGAAGTATTGAAAGGAATTGAAGAGAGAATGCTGTGTGGAAGCAGTGAGATGTGTGGCACCACACCCTGTCCTGACCCAGGATCTTACCCCATCACAAAAACCTTATGTGATAGTGGGGCTTCCCTTCCTCTTTTCTTTCTTTTTGTCCATATTAATAATGGATTGCATTAATGATGGGAAGATATAAACCAGACCCATAGTAAAATGGTGTAAACCTACGCCAGAAGGAGTATGGTGCTTGCTATAGTGGCAGATACTAAATCTGATTTTGGAAAAAAATTTGGGCTCCATTTGACCATACATATTTTCTAGCTCATGTTTAATCCTATGTGGGTCTTTTTTGTCAGTAACAAAACAAAAGCAAGGAAAAGAAAGGCATGTATATGTATGCCATTTGTATGACAGTTCAAATCCTACAAAATATACTGCTAGTTTAAAAAAATGGAATTGCTTTCCAAATTGCAATTGCCAAAATATTCTGAAATGAATCCATATGCAAACTGAAAATGTGCTTACAGAAGGTTTTTCCAAAGTGATTTTGGTAGCTTTAAGTCATGGAAAGGGCCTGTTGTTGAAACTACACAACTGTTCAGGTCTTGATGTGTCACAGACAAAATATGAACAAATAATGAAATGGTGGGAATAATCAAAGAAAACAGGAGAGATTACAGAAGTAGAACTTGCGAAAAATACTATATCTTAAATCTAGTTTTGGGTTTTTGTTTGTTTCCCAGAGGTTTCATTGCCAATGAAGGCTGATCGTTGTTCACACGAGGAAACATCTGCACATCTGTATCGTTTTATCAGTCAGGTAGCATATAGCCTTCTGCATCCTGGTTTTGTCACTTTAAGCTTAACTATAAAAAGGGGAAAAACCCCCATAAGATTAAATAAACTAAGGTATAGCTAAAGGAGGGGTGAATACAATTGCATAAGGATTCTCTGATTATGTCCTTAGATGATTTATTTGTGTTACTGCTAAAGCACCTTGTTACAGGAGAAAGAAAATTTGAGGGCCACTGAACACTTAGCTCTACATTACAGGAACTTCAAGGAATATTAGTTATACAACAACTGTAAAGAATGTTTCTGCATTTTACTGAGCAAATAAGGGATCACTTTTCCTATTGATTCATTTAATATCTCTGAAGTTGTAATAAGCGCAGTGAGGAAGCATATTTTTTTCCAGACCTAAAATAGTTGGATGAAATAGTGCTAAAATTAGATCTTCAAGCCATTTTAAGTAATACTGAGCTCAAAACTTTGAAACTTCTGTTTTTATTTTGATAGCTAGTTTTGTAACACTTAAATGTTTGTGAATTTCCTGTTTACTTTGTCTTCCAAAAAAAAATGACCTGAAAAACTGTCGTGCAGACAGCAGAAATCCAGTCAGAAAGAAACATTCATTTAAGAGTTGGACTCAATGATCCTTGTGAGTCTCTTCCATCTCAGATTATTCTGTGATTCTGTGATAATTTTCTAAGAATTACTCCAGACACAGAATATAAGTTTGGAATGATTGGATGAGCTCCATGTAAACATCAAAAATGTTCAGGTGTTCAGAAAAAAAAACTGCACTTGGTTTTTCAAGGCTGGTTCATGGTTTATATTTATGCTAGTTGAGTACTTTTAGAATGAGATGAACTGAAATAATAAACAGTTTTTAAGATCCTTTATGAGAACTGGAAGAAGTCATATTCATGAATTCTATATACTAATATGATAGAAAAGAATTAGCTTCTTCCTGTATATTGTACATAGACTTTTGTTTGTGTTGGGTATATGTGCATAACTTATTAAATCAGGGTTAAGAGAGCTGTTGGTCTGCTGCTATAAAGTATGAATTCTGAAGCCTCACTTTTATGGTAATGAAGACTCAGTGTTGGTGGGAAAAAGGACCTGGCTCTGCATATATGAGCCTCTCACACTCCTAAGTTTTAGAATTGTTTCAGTAGAGCACAGATGTCTTGGAAAAAGTCTTATCTTGGAGAGAAAAAGCTACCAGGTTGCTTATTCTATTTCTGCTGAGGTCTTTAAACAGCTGGAGAGAGACCTTGAGGCAGACTCCTTACTTCAAAGGGGAGCTGGTGTGCAGAGCAGGAAAGGAAAGTGGTCATGTGAATCTTCACGCTAAGCCGACTGCTTGAGTGTTTATGTAACAACTCAAATTTTTTTTTGAGGATGCGTGACTTAATACCTGCATATGCATTACATCAGTTAGCAAATTCTGCTCATTGGTGCCTGCTTTGTTTCGGGTAGGACAGGGCATAATCTTCATCATCTGGAGAGAGAGTGAAGCACGGTGAGCATCAATCCAAGCAAATACACAGGGGCTGGACAGTGACAAGGGCATCTGCCTGCACGTCTTCACATCAGGAGGAGGGGGGGTGAGGCAGAAGGCAATCAGAGAGAAGGATGCACTTCAGACAAGTACTTTGGTCCTGTCTAGAGTCAGCTATGCTTTGTCCAAGCGATGACTTGCATGGGATACAAAGTTGCCATTTCCTACATTTTTCTTAGTATCGATTAAGCGCAAATGAGGAGCTCAACATAATTTTTGGCACTTCAACATTATTATCTTACTGCTTCTTAACTACTTTTTTGAGAACTGTTGAGTGCTTTGAGAAAGGAATGGTACAGATAGTCCAGGACATTGTACTCATAATGATTCACAAGGTTCTGTATCTGAGAGAGAAATCTGTAACAACCGGTAAAAACGGGATACATACATTTTATGATCAATAGCAGCAGAAGATGTAGAGAAATGATTAAAATGGAACAGCATTTTGTTTCATCAAAAGTAATTTTCCTTAGAAAAATGGGTACAAAAGGTAATGTACTTTTCTGAGCACTTTCTACTACTTTCTTTTGTCACACACTGGGAGTTGTGGAACAACTTATTGTTCATATCCTGTATGTGTGCTCTCTGGGATTGTGACTTATAAACAGGTTTTCAGAATTGGATTTCAGCTAATAATTGTCGTATACTATGTGTGTTCTTTTGCCAAGTTTAAAAATTATTTTGATTCCCTTAAATGTCTCCTGTGTGGAAAGGGAATTTCAAAATATTTGTCTTCGCAATATACTTAGGAAGATGAAAATCTAAAAATTGATCAGTGATCTTACTCCCTGGGAACTTGACATATGAATTGCCTAAAAATAAATGTCTGGTTTTCTTAGTTGTCTTATTGACAAATGGTTATCTTGCATTTGCAATGACACCACTATAATTTCAGAAATTTCTGCCACCCTGGAACCATTTTTGTATAATTGTTATCTCTGCGTCCTAAATATATTTCTGGTATTTTAAGTCAGATTTCAATCTATCATGATCTCTTCATCTGTTTAAATTCTTAGAGTTCATGAAAGGAACAGATCATACCCACGCTGCATATTAGCAATTTGTCATGTAGAAGATACTCTGATTATACCTACAAAAACTGGTGTTTTCAGCTGTTAAATTACTATGCAGCTCATCAGATGTAGGTATCTGTTGACATAGCTCTCACAAAAGGTTTGCACACCTTCTCAGAGATGTCTACAAAGGTTTGCTAAGGACTGTATATTGTATTCATGTTGCTTTTGCCCTCTTTTATTCTTGCTGTAGACCCTAGCATGTTCCTTTCCTTAGGCTTTTGCTGAACCGAACTCTGAGGACATTGCATTTTTTTTTTTACCTTTTCTTATGATTCATTCTTTTCCCTCAACTTCTGTTGGTCTTAAACATACTGTAAGAAATTTCAGCATCAGACCACTTAAGAAAACCATTTTGACTTGGAGAAACAGACTGTGCTGCTATTGCTTCTGTAGTTGTGCCTCAGTGGGATGGGACATTAACATCATCTTATGCCCTGTCGGTACCTCTTTGACTACCTCCTACACAATCCGAATCTTCTCTGCCCTTCTTTTCCCCTGAGCTGCTATTTAAATTTTGAATTTTGAATTTTGTCCGATACTCTTTATATGTAAAGCAGTCTGTAATTGCAAAAAAAAAATTGGTCAGTTCTTGCCACACCTTACTTGAAAAAAGGATGGAAGTCTTTTCCAAGATGGGAACAGTTGTTGATGAATTGTGAGACTAAGTTGAAGGAAGTTGTGAGATTTTCCCTATTTTTTCTTAAAACTTCCTCTGGTGTAATGCCCAGGATGATAACAGCAAGGATGCAGTGATGAACATTTTCACTTCTTTGTTGCCTCCATGAAGAAGCAGGGTGCAGCATATGATAAATGTATTGTCAGCTCTTCGTAGCATGGACTTTCCTTCGATAGCACACAATGTCCAGTACAATGAGGAAGCCCTTTAAGCACCACTGCTGCACTAATGCAAAAGAATAATATATTTGGAACTTTCTTTGTCTCATTCTTTTTGGGCATACATGTCTTTATTCAAAAAAAGAGCTGCTGGGCTCTTTCTACAGTTTTTGAAACAAAAAAATATTCTCCTACATAGGGAACTAGCCTTTCTAGCTTCAATCCTTGATTGCATTGCTGTCTTTTCCAAGTCATAGTATAAAAATATATTTATTATTTTCTTCTCTTTAAGTCTTAGTAGGGTCATGTATGCGTGTCCTGATAATGCACTTTCTCTGAGAATTAATGATGGATATTTTCAAGTTGTAACAAACTGTCTGAAATGAGCTCCTATTACCTGTCAGTGCAAATTAAAGTAAGTTAAATCAAACCTAATAAAAATCAGATCTTAACTGATTAAAAGGCACTTTTGGCATAATAAGATACTCAAAAGAAAGTGTGGATCTATTCAGCAGTTTGTGAGGAGCAGGTTCTATTTACAAACAGGACACCATCCACACAAACAATCCTATTTGGCCTGCATGTTAAGTTACGAGTGAATTAATGTTCTGTTGAGGGATATTTAATCTGAACTTCTTATCTGGTCATTATTGATGCAATCCAAAAAGGAATGTCTGGTGGTTTTTTGATGTTCTCAGCCTTCTCTATGTAGCTGTCTTCTCACTTTGTCCATGAAACTGAAGATTATCTTGCATGGCAGTTACTCAAGGCAACTTTTATTACGTGAAGGACTTACTGGGCTGACATCACAAAAATGAGTGAAGAAAGAAAGAAAGGAGTTGATACTGAGATTTTTAATAAGGGCTAGATCAGTTTTAAAGAGGTGAACAAGGAATGGAAGCCATCATTGAAAAGCAGGTTCATTTGTGCATTTTTGAGTAACACCATATAAATAAGCAGTCCAAACCCCAAAGCAGAGTAACTAAATGATGTAACCAATGAGGTCTTTTAGGGTCACAGTAGACTCAACTCTCCCTTGGAAATAAAGGAAAAAACCAAACCAAACCAAACCAAACCAAACCAAAAAAAACCCAAGCCAATCAACCAACCAACAACAGCAACAAAACCAACCAAAAACAACATTTAAAAAACCAAACAAAAACCAAAAAAAACCAAAAGCCCAAAACCAAACAAAACCAACCAAACAAACAAAAACCCACCAAAAAAAAAAAAAAGGAAGAAAAAAATCAGACTTTAAAGTAAAACTGCTGTTCTAGAAGCAATGTACATGGTTTTTCTGGTGGGTTAGTTGATACAAAATGATACATAATACAAAAATAATTGATTTTTTTTGTTTGTTTATATTTCAAGGCATGAGAAGACACAGATTTCCTGCTTTCAAAGAGAAAGTGAAAATATATGAGAGTAGGAAGGCACCAAATTGTGTTTAGAAAAAGCTTAATGTTCAGCTAAATGCACAGATGCATAAACTAAACACTTTTTATGCTTATACCACTGTTTATATAGTAATGAGGATTTTCCATCAGTTTTCATCAGTTAAACAGTAGCTGTCTTTTTGCTGTTTAATGGAAACAAGGCAGTCTTGCATAAAAAACATCAGATGTATCATCATGTTATGGTCTTTGATTTTTCGTATGAGTTCAGCATAGTTATAACCATAACAGACTGACATTTTAACTTCCTTTCCTTTTGATTTTTGACTCAGATTTGTGAACTGAGCTGGATCCAATTTTGCTTAAGGAGAAGGCTGGATTTTTGGATGATAGAGAAAGTCAATATCCAGTTTTTCTTTCTGTTTTGAAAGATGGAGAATTCTTATTTTATGACTAGGAACATCTGCCAAATGCTCCAACACCAGCAAAAATTAACTATTTACTCAAACCAATGTTTATATCTGTGAAAGTAGATATTGCTCCATGTTTTCAGTGCCCTAGAGGCCTATAAATCCCCTGGAAAACATCACAACAATGTGAAACAGCCCAGTGCAGTTATTCAACTAGAACCATCTTTGTAGGGCTGTGCTGTACCAGAGCATGCTCAGTCCAGTCTCTACGATAACTCCAAGCCTCAGTGACATTTGTTCTACTGATTGGAGTCACCAGGGAATGCAGAAAGGAAGGGAGATGCAAATCATGTTTGTTGAACACTTTAAACAGCCGGACAGCGAGCAGATGAATCCTAAACGTGCTGTGCTGCTAAGGAGCTCTAGCAGAACAGGGGGTAAGAGAGGGAATGAAGCTGTTCGACACTACACAGCTGCCTCTCGACACTTTGTCATGCAACAGAAAGTTGAGATCAGATGGTTCAGGTTTTGTTTTGCATCAATAGAAACTCTCAGCCAGTATATTGCAGGGGTGGTTATGAGAAGCAAGCAGTCCCTTGTTCGTTGGTGTCCTCTCTTCCTCCAGATCCCAAGCAGCAAAAGCAAGAGGCCCATATTCAGGATGGAGATCAGTGTGTAAAAAAAGACTGGAAATGGTCTTTCAAAGATATGCAATTTTAAAATAAGATACTCTTAATAAAAATAATGTAATATTGAATAATTTTATTCAGTTGTGTGGAATTTCAATGACTGAGTAATTTAAAAGTAAATGAAATAAAGTTTTATATTGAAAGGAGTAATGTCCCGGGGCTTGTGCCTAACTCTAACTGCTAAAACTCTTTTTTTTTTTTTTTTTTAAATCTTCAGACCTTTATTCCACTTCCATAGGTTTCTCTTGAATTTGAAAGCTGCTACATACTCTTTTTCAAAGCTGCCAGGCCAGAGTTCAGGAGGTATTTTTTGAGGTTTAGAGGCAGATTTATCTGCCTCCCCTCCTCACCCTGTTAGCAAGGGCAAATGTAGCATGCATTACTGTTGCATGAAGTCCACTCTGGGATTGCTGGTTACCAGTATGCATACTGGAATTTCATTGTTGCTGAGCCTCTGCTTTTTAGAGTGTACTCCTGCATCCTTCAAGTAGATATGCTAATAATTTTCTTGACATTTTTTCCCCTGTTTCTGGGATCAGCTAATCTCAAGTATTGTGTCTACTCTTACTGCAGAGCTCCAACCCTATATTATATGGATAGGAAGAAGAGCAAATAAATGTAACACCAATTTTAATTTCCTAGAAAGATGTAGTTCAACACTTACCAAAATCAAAAGGTGGGACAATGTGTTACCTCCAGCTGCCAGTTGTTACTGGAGGTGACAACTGATCTCATTAGTGAATGTGTGTATTCATTTGAAATGTTTTAACTGTACAATTAAATAACCTCTTAATTTGTTTTTGGTGTTACAACTTCTAGGATGAAGAAAAAAGTTATACATATCCAACTTTTTTCTTCAATATTTATGAATGTTTTTTCATTTTCTTATCCTAGTAGAGGCAAGTATTTAAAATGAGTTTTTATAAAAAGAGTAAAACAAATATTGTCTAGGATTGTAAAAAATATATAGGGTTTACTAGGATTTGACATGCACTGTCAGAATATTTCATTACCACAGTACTTCACCAGGAAGGCCTTTATTCTCCAGCTTGTAGGCAGCAAGCTGTGGGAGGTGAGTGATGGAAGAGTCAGGCCCTATTATTTAACATTTGTTTGCCAAATGGTCTCCCTGACTGGAGAAAACAAAAGTTTTTAAAGTTTTTACTTTTGTATGAGTTTAGTGATCACAGAAAGACTTTGCATTACTGAAGAGGAGTTAGAAATAAAGCTGGAGAAAAAAATTACCTTTTAATGTGACTAAAATACTGTGGACATGGGGTTAAATTATTGGATGTTTTTGTGTTATGGGGGTTTCTTTTCTTTGTCTTTTTTTAAATTTTTTTTTTTTAAGATTATTTCTTCTCAATGGGGTCACTTGAGACCAGAACTTTATGTAAACACTGACATGTTTGCACAATCAGTCTCCCATTACTGTATTTTCTAAATAAAAAAATTAAGACTTTGCAGGGAATATCAACTCCTTTGGAAGGACTAGTCCATTTTTAAAGTTAAAAGAAGCTTTATAAATTTCAATTACTGTAACTATAGTTTCACTGTATCATATAAAAGGGAATAGTACAAGTATGGCATAAAAGTTTGCCATCTCAAAAGCTGTACTTGAACCCATACTTGAAGTAACTTCCCCTTTTGGATACATAGTATTTTCTTGCACCCTAATCCTAAAATATAGGAAGGCCTCCAAAAAATTATGCTGCATCTTTTTGCTCACATGAAAGTTGAAAAGTTTTTTTAATTGTACTCTGCCAAAGCTTTCATTTATGAATCACAGGATTTAACTATGTAAGTTGATTTTTAGCAATCAAGAAAAATAAGTCATCAAAAAGCCCTCCCAGACTGTAAAATATATAATAAAATTTATCTAGAAGAAAATTTAAACCTGCATTATTAGCTAGACTTTATTTCTTTTACAGATTTATTTCCTTCACCCAATATACTATTTAGAGAAGTATTTTGAGTTTTCGGTTTAATTATGTGAGCATTTTTCCATCCTTAACAATTGCACTATAGGTTGAAGATGAAATTTTCTTAGTGTCAAGCATGAAAAATCCTTTGGGTGCTTTTAATGGATTCTGCCATTTACGATAATTATTCGAGAAAAAAAAAAAAAGAAAGGAAAATGTGGTATGGTGCTAAATAGGGGAATTATTAGGGTAAGTCAAAAGCAGCTGATACTCAGAACTTCCAAAGCAGTCATTAGGTGGGTTTCTATCTCATATTAACAGACAGTAACAGTTTAAAGTGAAAAATGCAACTTTCATGGTTGGCTTGAAAGCCAATGGTATAAACAGTTAGAACATCTGAAAAATTTCATTTTACAACCCTTTTTATTTGGCTTTCCCTGAAAGAAAGGTAATTCCATTTAATTGTATGTGGGAAAGTGCTTTTCACTGCTTTTCCAGTTTTATAGTTAGTGTTATACTTCAGCACAGTGTTGTAAAGTAAACTGTTAATGAAATCATAGAAGACACCCAGAAAAGCAACCCTGTTGGGTACGAGTGTGTGTGCATGTGCGTGTGCTTGTGTGTGTGTTTTTTCTGTTTTGAAAAAAGTCTGGATATCTGCTCAGGTAGGTTATGAGCACAGCTGGGCCTGTTGGCTTCATGTTAATGCTTTCTGAGGGATAATAAGATTTACAAAACATGTCACTAAAGCATATGCAGGCAAATACATTTGCACAGAAATCTATAGTTCTTAAAGACCCAGACAGAGATTACATTTGTGCCTCATGCTGAAAGCTGAAATGCCACACTAGCTGAGCCATGTCCACTAGGGACAGCCACTAAGGTAGAGAATGACCACGTGGAATTGCTTGTGGAGGTTATGACACTCATCAAGACTGTGAAATGGAAGGTGATTTGTGATCCTGCAGCTCTGCAAGGTGCTACATACACTTTAAAGGCCAGTTATGGGAGTTTAAAAAGGACATATTTTAGAAAGAGTAAAAACATTTCAAGCAGACTGAATTAAAAAAAAAATGGAGAAAGGGCCCACTAACATAGGATTAAACAGAAGTATTGGATGTTAGATTTGCTCCAGATACTGCTTTTTTTCTGTCATATGTTCAACATACATAAAATTTTCACTACATCACTAAGGGGTCCCAAATAAATCTGTTTCGTGATGAACTGGAAAAAAATTAGCTAGTGTAACACACGTGGAAGAATTACATTAAAAATACCACTGTGAAATGGCTTCCTGTTTCCTGTAGCAGCAAAATAATTCTTAGAAAGAGTTAAAGTGGAATTGTTGGTACCCATTTATATTTTCCTTTGTGTAACTTTATCCTGAATCTTTGAAAAGAGGAGTGAGTTTGGCAATATGGAGCCCTCAAGAAACTGTATTAAACTGCTGTAAAGTATTTCAACTTTTATTGCTAAGTTGAAAACTATGGAAAATTAAAATCCTTGATTCTTTGACTTAAATGCAAAGTGTTTATTTTTTTGTTCAGACAGGAGGTTATATAATTGCAATAAACTTTTTCTAAAAAGCAAACTTAGAAGTCAGCATAATTTTGACTGCAAGTTCTGCCTTTATGTTTTGAAAAAATATATATGAAGGAGCCTGAGAAAATACTCTTCTTTATTCAATTCAAGATTTCTCATGATCCTACGCAAAGCAAACTGGTACTTATAATGGGAGCAAAATCAGCTCTGATATCCTTGTGGTTGAGAGGAGATTCCAATAAAATTCTTGAGCTTCTCCAGTTTGCTCACTGTAATTTGGGAAAGAACTTGGCCTATCCTAAGAAACTAGCCCAGATGGCACACTCTTTTCTAGGCCATATTGTGGCCTAGAAGATACATATTGTGGCCCAATTCTTGTAGGTCTGCTGCATGACTTACAAGAATTTCTATAGATTCTGGATTTTACTTTTTTCTAATGTAAGGTCTTGTGTGTGAGGGAGGAGTGGAGGCAATGGCACTGTGTATCTCTAGCACACCAGCTGTGGAAGAAAGAGCTCTAGGCTATACACTTGGTGAAGTCTGTAATCAAATTGCACCTTGATTTCTGCAAACTATGGATAATGTGAATAATCTGTAAAAAAATTGAAGTCTATTCGCTTACAGGTAAAACACAATTGTTTATTAGAATTATATTTGGAATTTCACAATGCAGATTTATTATAGTGGTAGCAGAAAATTAAATAATTGACATCTTTTCATGGAGTAACTAAGTAACCACATTAAAAATGTTTTACTCACTGATTCAAAAATACTATCCACAAGGTCTGCACTTTCCAAGCAGTAACAGAATTATAATCAAGTGGTGACTGCCATTTCGGAAGCAAGCATGGCTAGTTTTGCATTGGAATGTCTAATTGCTTAAATAAAAGAGACTTTTAATGCTGATGTGAAAGCCCATAAAACTAATCTCCATTTATATAAAGAAGTTAATATATAAAAAAAGGTTTATAAAATGCATCACTTGATATATGTTCCCATCCCGTTGTGATTTGGATTCTAATACACTAACAGTGGCAGTCTGGATTTACATAGAAAAAAATAATATATCTATTTTCATGATGTTTGAATTCTAGGTAGCACATGAAGGAAGCATACTGTTATATTTTGATATATTACTGGTGACTTTCTTAGCAGCAAGTCACTGAAACATTTTTTTTCGATTGCTTATCCACATCTCAATTTTTGCTGGCAATATCTTAAGCTAGATGTATAGCATTTTACATTGTATAAAGTGGAGCAACCACAACAATATTTTGCTTAAAGAGGCAAATCTACTCATCTTTGAAAGAAAGCATTTTCTCAAAAAGCTTACTGGCCAAAGGATTAAGTGATCCAGAGTGCATTTTTTATCACTTAAGTATTTTTAGTTTCCTTTTTTTTTTTTTTTTTTCTTTTTAGATGCAAGTTATATATGGCTTTTAGTTAAACCTGAGTCCCAGGACACTGCTTAGTATTTTTGGCAGGACAAGGGTCTCTGATTTGCAAAGCTAAAGTGAAAAACTACAGCCTATCATTTTAAGGAGATAAGACTTGTTGAGAGGAGATTATCCAAGTAAGTTCTGTGTGTCTTACACTCTTTTCTCTTCTCAAGCAACCACTTCCTTACAGTTTGTAGTGTTTTAGATCTTTCAAATACCATCTTGGCAGAGAAGATCTATTTTCCCAAGTATTTTTATACAATAATGTATTAAAAAAAAGGAATATTTTAATGCCTCCTTGGAGTTCTGATACAGCTCTTCCCCAGGGAAGAACTTTCATCAGACTGATGAGAATGATGATGACTGAGGTATGCACAGTGTTTGGGGTGGGTTTGGTCACTCTTCGCGTTTATTCTCTTCCTCTTGGTTGAAAAAAGTCTCTGTGGAAGATGTCTAGGAGGTGAGACTCAAAAAAAAGGAGAAATTATATAAACTTCTATCTCAACTAGTGTCTTTTTCACTTGTCAGTCTTTGTTCTGAGAGGTTTCTGTATGGAAAATCTTCTGGTTTAATTTTATAGGTTAGCTTTTACTCTGGAAGATTCTCTCCTAATCACTGGGGAGATGGTCCTGGCAGGTCTCAACATCATTTAATGAAGCTCTTCTACATGAAAGCAAGTTATAAAACTCATTTGGTAAAAAAGGCAAAAAATTAGCATGTGTTATTTGATGCGGCATATAAGAGATGTATCTGCAGAATGCATCTGCAAATGGGAATTGTCAATAAAATGTCATATTAAAATGCATCCTGTAAAGCCATTTTCAGAGAAATCCTGTGTCTTCTTTCCTATAATAAGCTGTGAATATACACACACTTTTGTCAAGAGAGTAGTGTCTTCCACATGAAGATCTACTCACTAAGGGTAATTACTCATATGAGAGAATACATATGTTGTCTTCCATATCTGCATGGTTTTAAGAAGCAGTGACCAGTACGTGCTATATAGTTAGAAGGTAGAAGAATACCTTTTCAAGAACTTGCAGCATTAGTTTCTACAGTATTATAAATCAATGTTTCTGATACTGCAGTATAATTCCTAGACTTAAGTTTCAGAAGGCAATAATAACAAAATGTTGGCAGTAAAAGCTAGTAGGTAATGGTTTAGGACAGTATATAGTGTGTTTCAGAATACCCACAGGTTTTGCTGTGCCAGGTCAGTGTTATTTTTGGGTGCAGATATGAGGCTGTTTTAAATTGTTAATTGTCACAGACTGTTAGAAAACATTAACTCAAAAAGCAAACAAAAGTTCACTTTCATTAGACTGAAAAGAAGGTTTCATGTAGTTTTGACATCGTACTTGTGCTACTGTGCAGTTTTGCTCACTTGCACATGCAGAGTTGTGCATTATGGAAATGATGATGTTTGTTGCAATAGTTAGTGAATTGCAGCTCCAGAAATACTTTAAATTACATTCTCAAAAGAGGCAATCAGACTGAAGATGTTCAGTGATTTGGAAGTATACTTTTTCACTCGACAGAGTCTTTTAAGAACATTATTTAAATGACTGTGAAAAGAAGGAAAATTATGAAACAAAAATAGATTAATAAAGTCTGAAACATTTGGTGCAAATAAGAGTAGATGCATCAAAGCAGACATAGATATGTAGAATTTTTTTTTTCTTTTGTACAAAGATTATACACAAAAGTAGGAAGTAAGGATTTAACTTACGAAAGCAAAGCAAAGAGCAGTGTTTTGGATACAGGGTACGTTTTCATACTTATTTTGAGAAACTTTGAATTGAAAATTTAGAAAAAAAGTCACATAAAAACTTCATAATATTCTGTATTAAATGTCAAAAATGTCTGAAAGCAACTATTTCTGGGTAAATCTTGCTCTCACGCGTAGTTTCTGGCAAAAAAATAAGAACCATATGGAGACTTTTGCGCCATCTCCTTGCTACTTTTCCCTCAGTTCATATTGCTCGTATCTCAAAAGAAAAAATAAGAGTAGGCAAGCATTTTGGATTGAATCACATATCATTATTGTGTTCTATTGATTTATAGAAACTTTTGTTGCATATTAGTTATTCAAACAAATGTCAAAGATTTATGATTGAAAGAAATATTCTTTCACACAACATTAAACTACTCAGTAGCAAGATTTTTACTTTCATTACTTTGCCTCATTTTAAAGTACATACCTGTCTAGTAGTTGTTTTCTGCAAACACTAGATCATCATTTATAGGAAGATATGCAATTAAGAACATTTAATTTACCCAACTTCACTATAAATAATTAGAGAAATTAATTTAGAAATAGTTTGCTAATTCTAGGGGCTTTACAAGGGTAAATGTTGGAAACTATTAGTGAAAGTTGAAAACCTGAACACTGAACAATAAAGGTGAAATTCTTACGGCCTTTTTGTCACAAGTCCTTAGTGGTTATTGCCACTACTCACTCTCAGTGTGGATGTCAATATCTGAAAACCTTCTGTAATTACCAATAGAACACTAGCAATCTGATTTCTTTTTGAAAATTTTTGTCTGGGGATTTACATTACTAGTATTAGCTGAATGTTCATTTCTGTCTGAGAAATGAAGGTATGTCAGCTGTTAAACTACTCCAGGAAAAAATAGGTGCTTCTTGCACATTTTACCTTTCATTCTGACCTACCTGGTTACTAGCAGATCTTTATACCATAGGTATTCCCATCAGCCTATTTCCATGTTCTGTGATCAGTCTTTTTTTTTCCCCAGGCATGTATCAGAAGTAAAAACATTAAAATTATCCCTGTTCATATTCTACATAGGAGTTTGATACTGTATTTACATGGCGTGCTTCAGCTCTTGATATAGAGAGAAGGAAATAGGAACTCTGGTGGGTTAATACAAATATTGGGATTAAGAACAAACCTTTCCTTAAAGTAAAGCAGAAGTAGCTTTTGAGAGTGGGGAGTAGTGTGATTAGGAATGATTTTTTAAAAAATAAATCTTGATCTGTTATTAAGCTTGGCAAAAATCTAAGTCTTCAAAGATTTGTGGAACAGTAATTTATAACTCTGAATGTCTTTCCAAACGGTACCTTCTTACATCAGTTACCAACAAGCATTTTTGTCTAACAGGAGATATTAAAGATGCTGCCTGGAGTTTTTGAAAAGTGATAAAAACAGTTCTAATAAAAGGCATGACCTGCATCCCTCAAAGCAGTGTTTAACTGCCTACATTACTTGACATCCCAAGAACAAAGGTTTCCAAAGAGAGACTGATAAGGTACAAATACCTGCATGTAGGCTACATCTTCTGAAAGTGTGCCAGAATTTGTCTGGCAGAAGGCGGAAGACAGACAATATAGATTACTGTATTTTTCATCAAGTGGTTTGTACCATCTGTAGATATTTTATGTGTGTCTTTTGAGAGGCAAGTAGTCTAACTTAGTTCCCCCTAGGCTTTGTTCTCTGCCTCTACACCTACCACTTGGCATAAGATGTAGCCAGTAGAAGAAAACTAAGGTTCTTGGGACCTTTCTCTTGCCTTAGTTGCAACAGCTGCAAAACAGATGTAGGCTGTGTGAGTTCTGCCAAGAATCTCTTCCAAGTCTCCCACCCATTTTCCACCAAAGAGAAGCAAGTCAGGTGATATGAACAGAGTCCTGAAGGTCAGAAAGAGATGGGAGTTCCCAATCTTGGCTTTATAGAGACTGTTAAAAAACAACCGATTAGTAAACCTAGATTCTTTGTCCTTGGAAATTAAAACAACACCATTTTTTAAAACTAAAATTCCAAGCAGAATGATATCAGTAGGACATAAAAGGCAACCTGCACATGAACCACAGCAACACTGCAGTGAGCAGGTCAGACGACAGCAAGAGACTCATAATCATCTAACTAGTATCCATTTAAGTCTCTTTTTAGATATATTTTCAGTATCTCAAAAGCATTAAGCAAAATTGCATTGTCTTGCTGGCCATATTTTTGTTGAAACAGATTTCTCGGGATTCCAGTTGCTCTGTTGCATTGTATTGAGAGGGAGTCAGCTTTCTATACCTGTCCCAGGTTTCTGTGTACCTCTCCAGCTTCTGCTTTCAGCAGTGTTTGAATAGATCATGTGGTTTTTAGTGTATTTCAACTATTACAAATCCAATCAATGATATTTTCAAAAACAAATAAGACCCTGCAACTTTTCCACTCTGTCAGTCTGCTGGTGGAATCTTACTGCTAACAAAATTATGGCTGTCAGGCATTTAGAATCCAGCGCTGAATAAAAGGCAGTATCCAGCAATGGAAGAAATCTCTGAATAACCAATAGTCCAAGAATGCTTATGTTTGCACAGGATCTGTGTGAGCTAAGACTGATAGCAGTTCTGAATCCTCTCTGTTGGCAAAGATGATGGACATATGCTACTCATGCATTTATATTTCCCTTCCCTTATCCCAGTATTCCTCCCCTTCCCTTTTCAGTATCCCAAGAACCATTGGCTCTGAATGTTATGAAAAAACATTTGCTGCTGTACAGCAAAGCCATTTTCCTCATGGAACCATCTGCTTGCAAAAAATACAAATTGTTACAAGTCTCAATTACTTAAAGAGATCATTCTCTTCCTGGGAGATGTTTGGATGGGTCCTCCTGACGTTTTTCCCTTCCAATATTCAAAACAGAAGTAGCTACCATGGTTTTATAGCCTTGACTCCCCTTTCTGTTGTGTATCCAGACTTAGGTCTTCATTTCTAGTATTTAATTTTCAATATGATATCAGTGTCATATGTAGGTACATTACTTTCATTTAAGTCTGGAAGGCAGTGAGCCATGGATCTTTCTTACAGCAAGTACTGACATGGGAAGACTGCTTGGCTCACAGCCTCACACAGGCACAGGATGACCAGGACAGTTATAAGAGGACTTTAGAAATTATGTGTATGAAATTCATTTCTGTGTCATTCTGCCGATAAGGACTATGCACGCCCATCTGCTTTCAAACCTTTATGAAACACATCTGGCAGTATAGGAATGGTAAGCCAAAATGGCAAGAGTAATGATTTAGGTATCTCTCTTCAGTGATTCAATGGAATGGGGATACAGGGGTTTAAGTATTTAAATTCAGGTGATCTACTAGTATTTAGACCTTAGAATGGGATGGCAGACAAGGAAATTTAAAGGAGAAAAAACAATGTACAAGTTCAGAAAAACATGGAGAGAAGTTACAGTGACTCTAGTTTGCCTACTAGTATAAAGGAAGAAATGTGAAGCTCTAGGTGTAAGGTGGTTTTGAAACATCAAGTTTTCTGTGTTGAGTTTGGAAATGGATCTTGGCCCCACATTATTGGCAATGGGCCTGCCGTCTAATGTGGTCCTACCCTGGGAAATTCCTACTCCACTGTGGCTCAACAACTCCCGAATCTACTCAACAACTTTGGTGGATACCCTTAGTCATACAGCCAGCACTACATTTCACATTTGAAGCAAAGTTCTGTGTGTCATGTCAGCAAAAGTAAAGGTTTGGTGATATGCAGCCATTAGCTTTAAAAAATTTTAGATTAAAGACTATAGGAGTTAATCAAACATCAACAGTTCTCATTAAAAAAACACCAAAGACCTTGAAGGTTCCTTCAAAGAAACAGAGTGACTGACAAAAAGAGAAAACATTCTTATACCTTTATAAAATGTAGATTTGAAACCAGACCCACTGGCCAGTTGGACGGGCTCAGGCATGCTGATGATTCATCTGACACAGAGTCCCAGGGAGTGATATTTTTGTGAGCCAGTTCATTTGGATGTTGATGCACGTTTCTATTTAAATCAGCAGCTGAAGTGTGAATTAATCTGTGACATTTTTAAGATGGTTTGTGAGGCCAGAATTTGACTAATGATACCCATATTCATGTCCTGCTAATTTTGGATTTATAGGTGTTGTACCATACCCAAACTTACAAATGTCTGGTCTTTTTTTAATTTACTTTTTTATTTCCTTCTTTTTCTCTTTCCACTCTCTCTTACACCTGTTTCTGAGAGTAAAAGGAATCATGAGAGTGATAATGAAACTTTCAACGAATCTCTTCTGGTCAAAGTATTCTTTAGGTAATGAGCTTCAGTAGTAGCAAATTTCCTATACTTATACCAGCTGTGCCAAAAAGTTCCTACCTGCACCATAGCATGAGTAGGAGAAGATCCCATGGGACATACTCACCAACCCCTTTTTGACGTGAGTTCAATTTCCTATGCTTTGTCTGTTAGCTTTCCCTGAAAACGTAACTGGACTAAACCTTAAAGTGCCTGCTGTAAAACAGCTTTGGCTTAAGGTATTAGTGAAATGATAGGGGAGAGAGATTCTTGAAGTATTACTCATTATACAGTAATCAAATGATACATATCCTGTACCGGTTGGATGCACTGAGAGTTGCCAGCATTGGGAAGGAATTGAAGCTTTGCAGAAATTCTTCAGCGAATTGTTAGAAAATGAAACACTGCAAGGTTTTAAGCTAAAGTTTTATGTGTGTGAATGGAAGAAGCAGCTCAAGTCTGCCAGAATTACTTTTGCTTTCCTGATTTACAGCAAAGGATTCATAGGAATGAGAGCAAGGGTGTGTTTCAGAGAGAAGAAAGTTTGAAGAATGTAACTTTAGCTTCTTGTTGTCTTTGGGCTTGTTTTCTATTTAGCTGAACACTTGTCATTACATTAATTTTTGCTTTTTTTTTATTCAGATTCCCAAGAAGGAAACTACAAGACAGAGGTCAACAGTAAACCCAGGAAGGAAAGGACAGCTTTCACCAAGGAGCAAATCAGAGAGCTAGAAGCAGAATTTGCTCATCATAACTATTTGACCAGGCTGAGACGATATGAGATAGCAGTAAACCTTGACCTCACTGAAAGACAGGTACTGATGAAAAATAATGGACTTTAAATGCCTGCCCAGTATGTACCAGTGATTAGTAGCTCCTCACAGCAAAGTTCCTGTTTATAATGTTAATATTTATGTTGATACATCAGATTGAATGTTTTTAGCAAAATTATGATCTACTTTATTGTCTCTGTGCTATGAAAGCAATTTATACTTTTCTATGTACCACTTACAGATTAATTTCATCTATTAGGCAGAGATAGAAGATAAAAGCACGAGTAATAGATCAGTTAGATGGGTGCATGTCTTTTCTAACCTGTCCACACTGATGTCATTGAAGAGGGTGTAGGTCTCAAGCAATGTATGCACAAGTAGTTGATTTGACTGCATGCAACAAATACGAGCATCTTGGTTCAGTCTATTACATATATGCTGTGGCCATAAATGTAGAGTTCCTGAACATCCTGTTTCCAGATGGTAGCAGAAATGGGAACGCCAGCAAAACTGGGATATAGGCATTTTAAACCCCTTTATCTTACCCTGCTCTGTGAAAGCAGAGGAGATGATGGAATTCCTTATCACTGTTATTGGTTTCCTGCTCACCAAACCCTGGTCCAGGAAACACTTCTGCATGTGCTTAAGTTTCATCATGCATGTTGTCACATTGATTTCTAATGGAAATATCCATGTTACACATGTATTAAAGTGTTTCAGGATCTCATCTCTATACACTAAATAGGTAGTGAAGTCACATTTCAAATGATAATTACATCAATATACACATTTTGAAAATGTGTTTTAGTAAAGAACTTTAGAATACTGAGCTCAAGTACACAAAATATGATTAAATATTTCCTACAGTTTTGATATTAAAATGGAAAGCTTTTTGCTCACTGATAGACAGTACTTATTTTGTCAGGAATCAATATGAGACTGAGGGATTGCTTTAGATGCAATCAGTAAGATGATGATATAGCCAAAAGTAGGTATCAAAATAGTATAAATGATTTGTGAATTCTACATATAAGATCTGCAATTTTCTTGAGTTTCATTAACATCTGCCATAAGTTCATATATTAAATCCAGCAAAAATTCAGCCTTTCCTAAAAAAAAGAATACGTTTACTCAAAAAAGCAAATGCAACAGCTTTTTGCTTTGCAAACTTCTAGAGAATGGTGTGCCTTCGAGCTTTGCAAGAAAAACACAGCAATTTCGTGTTTGATTTGACCACGTTGCCAGGTTTCACTGGGGTAATTTTCAGTTACTTAAGTACAGTAGTTACCTTTGGGAAACACACCATTTTGTATCAAACAATGGATAAAATTTTGCCTTTTTTCATTTCCACTGCCTATTGTATTTAGAATCACAACTGATTTTGACAGCTAAGGAGGTAAGGAATGAATTCTTGTCTTGGTGACGTAGGTAGTCGGCATTAAACTGAATGATGATAAATTAATTTTAAAGAAATATCTGCTGGCCAGTTTGACAGGAATCAGTCAGCTGGATATACTCCTATATTTAATAATGGTGAATTTGGCCTAGAATTTAAGTGTTCTCCCTAATAAATTCTATATTCTTTTCTTCAAAGTTCATGTTGAGTAGTATAACTAAATGAAGAGACAGTCCACTATCCTGAAGGAGATAGTTAATCTAAAAGCATTTGGCATACTGAAAAGGGAGAGATAAATATTGAATATTGAGAAAAGGCAGTCCAGCTACATAAGTACAGAGAATTTTTTTAAGTCATTGCAGTACTTGCTGTTCTCCAGCTGCCACAAAGCATCAGTTTTAAGCATTCTGCTGATTATTGTGATAATTTCTATAGAATTTTCGTTAGTCTATTTAATTATGTAATCTAATCCTTCTCTGCTTCCCCAGATTATCAGACTGACAACTGAGCTCCTAGAGATAACTTCCTTCCTTCCTTCCTTCCTTCCTTCCTTCCTTCCTTCCTTCCTGTCTTCTTGTTTAACACCACCTTAGAAAAGGAAAGCATTAAGATTTTGATTTAATAGAATCCAGTTCTGTATCCTCCCACAGTAAAATGGTCTGAGAAAAGGAGAAGAAGAAACAAAAAAAAGCATAAAAAACTGTATTGTTACTCAAAAAATGAAAACTGAGGGGAAACTCCGGACATATATTTCAGTTTCTGAATCATACTAAGCCAAGCAATGTTGTAAAGTAAAAATGTCTCTTTTAAACCAATCTATTGCTTTGATAGAAAAATGGTGTAAGTAGCATGGATCTAGGTATGGGTTTCCATGGTATATGGCAGACTGCAGAAGCTGAATGCCACAAATCAAAAGATACTTGGCTCTTCTTGCATACTTGTTTTACATCAGTATTCCTCCAGTGACTTAAAAACGTACTTCAGGGTAAGTGTGGTGTGACATTAATATTTCTTTTCTCTCCAGTTAAGAGAGGGAACTCTCCTTCAGGACGTCTCTTTCCATCATTACCAAAATGAATCATTATTCTTGAGTGAGATAAAAGCACTTATTTTCATTCTTACTAGTGTTATTATTTTTTTTAAACTAGCTGTCCCTACAGAGGACATCATATTTGATACCTACCTTAAACAGGTGCAAAAAAATTTTCTAAAATAAATTGATGGAATTATCCACCACACCCCTCCTCCCCCATGAGGTAGCATTTTAAAAAATTGCTGTTTGCAGAACCATTTTTCTTTAGTACTTTTCCCCAAAGCTGCATTGCAGAAAATGCAATAGTTGATAGTTGCTTTCTTTGAAAGTAGTAGCAGTTCCTTTGTTTGAAATAAATTATCACACAAGTGATAGCCTTGAACCCATCACATGCTGTAGATGTCTTGGTGTTTGGAGATTTCTTGATCCCTCATGAAATGCTGAATTTGCATACAGAGAATTGACACTTGCTTGAGATAGTATAATGACAAAAAAGTAGCAGTGGCTATTGGGTGAACTAATGTATCTGCTTAGAAAATAGGTTTGAGAGCAGACCCAACCGCCTGATGGAATTATTTATTTAGCCTTATTTTTTCACTAGGATTTTAAAAAATTGACAAGTGTATTATTCAGACAGAAGAACAACAGAATAATCTGAGGAAAGTATTGTTGGGTCATCTTAAAGCTACAACTTTCAGTTATTTCCCAAGATGTGAGATAAATCATGGAGCCTATTATCTTAAAAAATCTCTATCTTCCCCTTGACTATAGTGATAATTTCTCCCATATGCCACAGATTAAAAGAGGCACTGACCAACTAACACTTCATAATTACCTTTCTGGCGTTTAAACAAGCTGTAGAAAAAAACATGTGTCTAACCATATTTGAAAAGCTATATAAGGGTATTAAAGTTTTCTGCAGTCGTCAAAGTAAGGCTTCATTTGACTTTTGAAATAACTTACAAGATCAGTTCAAACATAAATGACTCATGGAAGGCCATTTCACAAAAAATAATAATGAAAAAAACCCCTAACAACATATGGCTCAGGAGAAGGAAGTAATCCTATCACTCCCTAAAAAGGAAACCTGAGTTACAAGACAGGAGGATGAAATTAAATAAGTGCCTCAATTGCCTAGATATTGAGAGTGCACTTTGAGAGCATTATAAGCACATCTGGTGGTAGGATGGCTCTATTATGGTATTGTAAGAATTCCAGAAATATAGGTACATATAATTCTTGCTCCCTCTCCTATAGAGTACACTCACGATCCCAGATGAGGCAGCAGTTAATAATTGTCAGCTGGCAGGCCTCTATTATATTTTGAACAGCTAGTTAGACTAAAAACTATCTGAGCTCCCTAGATATTTGTAACCTTGACAAGCGCATTCTTGGCTTTTTTGTACCTCCAGATAAACTTGGAGAAAGTTCCATGCAGACTTTTTAATATCTCACTGTGGGATGAGGGGAGGAAGCAGCTGCAGTGGGGTATCAGAGGAGTGGCAAAATGGACATTTTTATGGAGTTGATCCTGCCAAATATAGAAAGAGTAGGAGATCTTTCCATCTTGTAAGATCTTTTTGCATGGAGCTAATCAAAAGAGTAATGTTGCAGTTCTTCAGGCTAGCTAAGGTTACCGGAATAAACAGTCCAAATATGTAATGCTTCAGTCTGCCAACATAAACGGAAAATCCCACCTAGTCAGATTGAATTCTGCTGATGGAAATGAGAGGTTTATTTCTTCTCAGCTTTAATTTCCAATATCTGCCTTGAAGCTACCAACCATTTATAAAATGCCTAAAGCCATTGATTTTGCATAGGCAAAGGACAAAAGTTTCTCAAAGTGAAGATTGCTTTTGTATCAAGTGTTTGACTTCCATGCATGTGGTATCAACATGGAATGAGTCACAAAGAAAGAAGCTTTGTGATGCCTTTTTCTGCCAGAAATGGAAACAAGCAGCATTATTATTTAACTTATACTTTGGTGTAGTACCATAACCCACACTGTAGCACTGCATTGTTAAGACCATGCAAATACTACATGAAGTTTTACCATTAGAAAATTTTTCTCCAAACCTGGTTACCTTAAAGCTTCATCACAAGTGACTTGGTTAAAATACTTCTCAGCATTACAAAGGTCCAGGGAGGCTAATCACTGCATTTTTTCAGACTTCACTGATAAGGTAAGAGTGGCTTCACTTGGTCATCCGGGCAAGAAAATAGGGAGTTCAATATTCCTCCATCATGTGTGTGTTCTGCACAGTCTCTGGAAGTGTAAATGTCTCTTCATGCATTACATGGCATAACTAGTTTTCTACTTTAGGAAGCTAGTTTTCTGAGGTTAGGTGGTGAATATTTTCAAACAAAAATCAAACAAAATCAAACTGTATTGATAGGACAGACCATATCTCTCTGTCATGCTGTCACATCTTCTCTTAAAGGCAGGTGCTCATTCCACACTTCCATGTGTTAAGCACACTCTATCTTCACTATAATAATGAGTCTGTGTGGCTTGAAATCCTTTAGATTTTTTTGTTTATTTAAAGTAACACTCTTAATAAAATAAAACTTTGATACTTGTCTTGAGCAATATAAATACCAGCCATAAGAGTTATTATGCTACCTCTGTTCTTTCTCATGAAAGAATGCAGCTAGAAAATGTATTTATAATTAGTGCAGAATTTTGATTTGTACAATAACTTTTTTCAAAAATAAATCACATGGCAAAAATTCTATCAGCATATTTAAGTGCCAGCATTGATTGAATTCAAACAAGCAGTTCATATGCAAAAATCCAAGAACATCAAGCTCTTAGTTGTGAATGGACCCTAAACCTGCAGAGAAGCCCTGTGAGGTTCAGGGTGGGGAGAAACCTCTGCCTGTGCCAAGAAGCATATATGATATAGACAGGAATATTATCAGCTCATACAGCTGCTTTTACAAAGGGTGTGAGGCACTGCCATTACCTACCCCTGCTCTTTCTTAGACTCAAGTTGAGAAAGTTGTGGTTTCTTCTGTCTCCTGTTTAGGGAGGGAGGAGCTTTTAAATTTGTCATTTGTAGTCACTTTAAGAAATAGAAGAAATCAGTGGAGAACAAATTATTTTTGAGAGTTAAAAATGAACATGAAGAATTAAGGAGATTTTTTTATGCAGGTCATTGAGAAATGTTGATCTGTGCAAAATGGGCTCAAAGTGATGCACATTTACAATTTCTTTATCATGAAGTAAGATACTCTATGTGTGAGTGATTCATGGAGGTAAATGCCTACAAAAAGAAGATGAAAGTTTAGCTAAAGGTCATCTTCCCCACAAATTAGCTTTCCACCATTTGTGTATTTTGTAGACTTGACAATCATAGAATCATGGAATTGTTTGGGTTAGAGTACCTTAAAATCATCTAGTTCCAACTGCCCTGCCATAGGCAGGGAAATGTCACTAGACCAAGTTGCTCAGATCCTCATCCATTCCAGCCTTGAACACTTGCAGGGATGGAGAGTTCACAACCTCTCTGGGCAACCTCACCCTCACAGTAGAGAATTTCTTCCTAATATCTATCTAAACCTATCATTCTTCATCTTAAAACCATTCCCTCTTGTCCCATCTCTGTATGCCTTTACCAGAAGTCCCTCTCTGTCCTTGTAAGCCCCCTTTAGGTACTATACCTATATAAAGAAATGGACAAAAGTAGGCTCTAAAAAGATGTATTACAGAAGAATAAGGTAGAGGGAGTTTTAGCAGCAGCCCCACAGATTGCCCTTCTTTGTCTTTAACCAAAAAAAAGGAAAGACTAATTTTACAAAAAAAAAAAAATGTCCTTACATTATATAAAAAAGCCAGCAGGAGGAAGGTACCTGAAATAGTGTCCTCTTTCTGCTTAAGATATGTTAACTGCGAAATCTGCTTTAGAGAGGTTTTGGTTCAGGAGGATTAGCTGTTTGGTCATGAAATCAGTTTTGAAAACCACTGGTGGAGTAGGCAACTGTTCTTTGGAGGGAGTAGTGGGAGGTAAACTGAGAGCTCCCAAAGATTTCTGACACTGGAATGAAGTACTGCTATCGCTGCTGTCCTCTGAAACATAATGTCTATTCCATCCCTGTTTAAACGTGGGAGGTAGAAAGGAGAATGTATCACCTAAGCAGTACCAAAATCTCAACTGACTTTTATGTAATGATAAACCAGAACTCACTCCTACACCTTCCTGGGTGCCAAAAGCTCCAGCTGTCCTTTGTGCACCTGCTAAAACCTCCCCTTTTTCTCAACAGCTGCTGCAAAGTACTTGTACACATTCAGTGCAAAGTTCTGTAATGTAAAACAGAGCACATTATTTTAAATAAGTGAGCAGGTGACTTAAGTAATTTTAATCACAAGGTTCTGGTACCACTCAGTAATTGCCAAAGATAAGTCAATTTTCTTCAAGTGATGGATTTTGGAAATATTTTAGAATAATTAAGAAGACATTTAATACTAAGATTTATTTAAACTAGTTTTAATCTCTAAAATATATTTGAGATTTTTATGAGAATTTCTTTGGAATAGAGAATGGGGTTCCTTCAAGTCATATTCTATGAACACTTACATTAATTCATAGGTTTTACATTTCTGTTTACTTCTGTAAGTTTCTGAATAAAGGATCATGAAAATACTATCTCTATACTTGTCAAAAAGGAAGGCTTCAGCTGTATAACACCAGGGATTTCTGTAAATTTTAGGAGTTTGACATTTCTTAAAACTTGGCAGCATAAATGTACAATCTAAAAATAACAGCAGTGTTTTCAAGGCCAAAGAAAGTTTTAGAAGTAAAGCTCATTTTTTCCCTAATTTTGAAAACTCAGGGTTGTTTTTTGTTATTCCTCTGTCTGTCTGTATTAGAGGAAAGTAAATTGAAAAATTTGAAAATAATAAAAGCAAAAGAAAATGGACAGTGATTGACTGAGGCAGAATGCTTTGAAGGCTTGATGTTTTGTTCTTCATGACATATCATTTAGTTAGATTAAAACATGGAATTTAGGATACTGACTGTAAAGACTCTTGCTTAAAAATATGGATCCCTTAAAGCAAAAGAACAGTTACAACTGGCACAGCACTCTTGTTTCTAATTTTTAAGGCTCTCTTGATATCAGGCCTCAAATTTTAATCTTGTTTGGGACTCATGCCACTAAAATCTGGAATAGAAAACCTGATTTTTAGGAAAGAATTTTTCATTTCCATAAAATAGCTTTTATAGAGAGAAAGTACTTTTTTCTTAAAAGAAGAAAGGGAGCCGATAGTACAACTAAAGTAGTTTGAATTCAGTCATTAATTTTTCAGTCAATTATTCTTAAAGTTAATATGACTGAAAGGCTCTGCTGAAGAAGGAGCATTAAATCAGAAGGTTTAGGAAATATTTACATTTTGAATCAAAAGGATTTGTTAATGTCCACATCAGGAAGTTATATTAAAGATACATATGCAACACAGCACATCATGTGGCCCTTAAGACTACTGAGGATCTATATATCCTAAGTATGTAACAATTATTTTGGCAGTGTAGACACTAACAATGCCAACCTCTTTGTTTTGACTCCCCTCCTATGATTCCTACAGAGCAGACCTTAAAGTAAATTGGTCACAGCAAAAACATTTATCTTGTACATCAGGAGATACGCAATGAGAATGAATTTACTTGTGTCTTAAGTAACAGTGTAATCATCAGATGTGGAGGTGCAGATGCTAAACAACTTGTTGACTAAGGGAAAAGAAACAGAGCTTTCGTGCCAGTAAGCAGATGTGCTCAATAGACTGGCTCATAAGCACTGATTTAGAAACAGCTGTTAATGCTACCATCATCTTTAATATAGCTCATTTCCCGCCACTTCCTTTGTTTTCTGCACATACATATGCTTGCTCTGTACAGTCAAGTTGTGCTAGTCAAAGGGTGGAGAAGAGAGAGTGCATTTCAATAAACAGTAGGCAATCAGAACCTGATTCTGGGAGGTGGTGAGCATGCTCAGACGCTGTTGGAGCTAACTTAGCCTTGAAAAATAGCATTAAAATCTTTGTAAATCTTACTAAGTTTGTCACAGAAGATCTTTAAGTTTCTTTAAATGATATAATTTTTTTCAAAAGTTGTAAATGTCACTACTAGTTCTTTCACTGGGGAAAATTTCAAAAATTTTCCAAGTTTACTTCAGTAACAATTTTTTGTCTCTCCTTTATTTTAGTTTTTCTTTATTTTTCTTTTAGTCATTCAGGCACTCTCTGTCACTTATGATCTATTCTATTCTATTCTATTCTATTCTATACTATTCTATTCTATTCTATTCTTTTATTTTCTATCTTCTTTCTTGGACCTCTCTCCTTTATGTTTCTCAGGATGTTTTGTTTTGATTCATGTTTCATGCAAGACCTGAAAGATTTAAATGAGTTATGTGTTTAAAAAGCATGTTTTTCCATGAACCAAGATAAACTGATGCTCTGAATTACTTCACGCAAAGTTTGCTTCACTTCCGTTCCATTACTAAAATATCAATGGATCACATATCAGTAACAATTATACCCTCTACAACTGACTCTTCAGCTCCAAAGGAAGTTCAGAATTCCAATATCTAAATTTGATCTCTAGAGGAAATAAAAAGTGGAGTACCTGTCTCATATTATTAGCACATGAGCATTAAAGTCTTCATTTAGAGTCTATTGAGCTGTATGAAAAAATTTGCATTGGCATTAGTGTGCTTTGGATTAGATCAAAAGTGGATTTCAATACTTCACAATGGAGGACATAAAGAAATATGTATTAAAAATATTTTGTATATGTATAATGCATTCCCTTATATAAGAACCCTGCTGTACATTAACACAGCAAATGGCATAAAAATTAACTCACAATATTTTCAATTATAAACTTCACTATAAATGATTTCTAGCTTTTGAGAATAATCTTTGATACACCAAAAAGGCAATTGCTTATTTTATATTCTATAAGTAAATCAGATGCAGTTTATTTAAAGTAATGAACAAAAAAGCCTTTTTTTTTGCCCCCTTTTAAACATTGTTACCATTTTCTCCTTATGGGAAGGCTATATGTCCATCAGCAGTATATTTCCTCCTACAAGATTGTCAGGGTTTTTCTCTTCCTTCTACTCTCTGGGAGTGCATGCAAAGGTAGCTGGAGTCATTTCAGCCCAACTTTGCCCAAATACATTGTTTCCCATACAGTGGGTCACATGCAGACATAATGTTGCATGCTGGATCCTTAGAGGAATATGCAAACGTATTTTGTACTCATTCTTGAAAAGGGAAGTCATCATCCCTTAACTGATTTATATCAACTAATATGCAGATGCTGCCCTCTACTAATCCCTGATGGAGGCACTTTAAGGCACGATCTTCTGAGCTGATCTGAAGGTTGCTGATCTGAGTGAAGAAGTACTCCCCAGCCTGGATTCAGCTACTCATTACCTGGAAGCTGGGGTCAATCTTTTGGGTTTAATGCTCAAGGAGACAGACTCCTCTCAACTCTGCTGAATTATATCAAGGAGAACCAAAATGTATTGTCATAAAAAATGAAATCTAGAATAATTTAATAAATTACAGTAGAAAAGAGTCAAAAAATGTCAACTCAGCAAATGTGAGAATTAGTTTTGTCTGTGAGAGAACAGAAATGAGCACCTGTAACAGAAGCCAGGCAGTTCACTCCTGTCCCATCCAGGACAGTGTCTGACTGGTCATAGGAGCATTAGCTTCAGTTTCTCAAGTATGCACTTGAGAACCGACCACATACAGAAGGCCTGTATGTCTCCTGTTCCAGTAAGTTAAAGTATATTGCATCCAGGCTGTGCACTGAAACTTTTACTTCAAATGCGTCATTGTCATTTTTCTTGGAACCATGTTTTTTATACGCTATTACTCTTTTCTAGGCTTTGAATGCTGTGAATTATTCTGTGAATGTTCAAGGACATAAAAACATGCAGAGAATTGCTTGGACCTTTTAACAATTACTCCAATCCTGTAATTTCTTCTTACCAAAGAAAATTCTCTTGGCCCTTACGTCATAAGAAGTGTGATAGTATCCTGTGATAATGAGTCCAATCCAAAGTGTATTATTTTTGATGTTTAGATAATGATTGCAGTTGCATTTACTGCACTATCTGGCACGAGTAGAGCAGTGCTTTTTGCAAGGGAAACTTCACTGGTTTAAAGAAACCCCAAAGCCTGAAACAAAATAACATTATCACTTTTCCCAGAAAGCTGCCAATGCTGTGCCCTTTTGAAGATGTTGTTTCCACGGACACTTCTGATACCAGTCCTGAGTATGCTGTGAGTCCAACATCACAGCAGCCAGTAATAAATACCTTCCCTTTTACACTTATTTCACTTTGCAAGCTAGATATCTTCTTTTTTTTCTGGCTCTGATGAGTTGACTAGAGGAAAAGATGTGCTGTGCTTTAAGGCCCTTAACTAACCTGGAATCATTTTGCTCTGTTCTCAAGTGATTTGCTTTAACAACTCACTTTGGCTTTAACAGAAATATAGAGTATTAAAAAAATAAATAACCTCTCTTCCTTTCTGTATACATATACAAAGATAGTGATGCTATCTATCAGTTCAATTGTAGTAAAATTTTAATGCAAAATTCAAAGCGATAGTAAAGGTTAAAAACTTGAGGTTTCCTGGATGTGTAAGACAGATTCAGCAAAACAGCATTTTTGTGGCTCTATTACTCATGTTATACAATACGTCCTGCTGTGACTGTTGCTTGCTGATTCTTTTAAATCTCTGAAACACATTCTGCTAAACACAGCAGAGGATATAACAGCATTGCAAGCTTTCTTGCTTTTTTTCCAAGTTAAATGTTGCAGGCATTGTTTATTTTTCTGTGGAACCTTCATCTGAAGAGCTGCACACACACACACACATGAGATTTTTCAGCAACATTAACTCTAAATGGATCAAACCGAACAATATTCTATTCATACTGTTCTCAGTGACAGTACTTGAAGCTGATCTGAAATCAGCCTTTAATCTGGTCTAATATATTTGACAGCTGCTATGCACATCTTCTTTTTTCTTTACTTTTCTTTTGGCTATTGAAAAATATTGTGGTTTGCAGTGCAAATAATTTAGGTTTACTTTTCCCTCATATATTTCCATACAGAGATGGGGAGGAGGGGAAATGAGTTTCAGCTGGAGTAAAATCTTGGGGTTTAATGTGACTTAAACACAGATACATTTTTAGTCTTCCATGTTATGAATTTCTTTTTCATTCTTATCTGAAATTATTTGCCAATTTTGACTCAATTTTATAAAATCCTTGCCTTCTGTCTTTGGGGGTATTTATTTATCTAAAAAGTTTGATCAGGATCTGTGGTTAAATGTAGCAGAATAAAGGATCAGTTGACTAAATAATTTGAATACATTTGTGAAATAGACAGGGAAGTCTTAAGCTTTTATAGTAAGAAATGGTCTTTTGGATCCTTCAGCAAGTTGAAAAAAAAAAGGCATTTTTAAAGTGCTGCACCTGAAACTCATCACCAGCTTACAGAAACAAAGCAGAAAGCAATGGCAACTCTTCAGGCAAGCTGCTTTTCAGAGTAACTACGCTCTGATGAAGGTTCTCTGTTACTCAAAATGTATGTTCTTTTGCACAGTCGCTTGATGGGAAACATTTTGCCTTTGTTGCCTTTGCCTTTGCCTCTCCCTGACAAATCGCATTAATATGTTTTTCAAGAGTATGTGATCTTTTTAATGTTTTCTAAAGGGCTTGGAGATGTTCCTACAGAACTGTCTGTAGCAGATAGCCCAGCTGTCTTCTCAGAGTAACCCCTTTTCCTCCCTCGCAGTTGTTATCCCCAGTGTTCACATCCTATCCTGAACTTCAGGAAAAGCTTGCTAAGCTCTTTACCACCTAGACAGAAAGGCACATTAGAAAAATACAATCCCCAAGTGCTACGCTACAGGTAGAAAGTTCATTTTTACCTTCAGTGACCCCCATCTTTATTTTCTTGCTTTGTCTTTCTTCTGTGAAGGTAAAAGTTTGGTTCCAGAACCGACGGATGAAGTGGAAGCGTGTAAAAGGAGGCCAGCAAGGGGCAGCAGCCCGGGAGAAGGAACTGGTGAACGTGAAAAAGGGCACGCTGCTCCCCTCCGAGCTCTCCGGCATCGGCGCCGCCGGGCTCCAGCACACGGGGGACTCACTAGCCAACGACGACAGCCACGACAGCGACCACAGCTCCGAGCACGCACACTTATGATACACAGAGAGTGCCCCAGCCCCGTTCTCAGGAAAGATGCTTTGCTGGCAAGCCTTACACGGGCATCGTTTACTTATGCAAGTGACTCTGGCAGTGATCTTTAAAGTTGTTATGGAAAATTCAGGCTTATTGTGTCTGCTTTTCTCGATTCTTAGATGGTTTACTGTAAGTGCCATGTCTTAAAGGTGCCTCAAGAGTGGAGAAGTGGAAGACAAACTTACTTTGAACATTCCAGATTTGTTTGTCGTTTTTATGACAGCGGGCAGGTATTTTTGCTTAAGCTTGCACTGAAAATTACATTGCTCTCAAAAGACGTTATATTCTGAAAACCACAGTGCCACAAAATCACTATCTAGTGGATAAGAAATGTATTTTAACTCTGTATATATTTACCTTACAGCATTTTCCTGTCTTCACTAATTTTTAGCAATGCATTCATATTAGCTGATGGCAATAGTCACTCATGACAATAAATGGCTTTTTGTCTCTATATCTTTGTTTTGTTTTTCCAGACATACAATACATGCAGATACTTTTGTTCAAGTAGAGAACAATACAAAAGTGTCTGCTAGGACACATCCTTGTATGACAGACAAAACAAACCTTATGTTGCATTTACTATCAACTGCTGCTAATAGGGTATTATTAAATTTACCTAGCTCCTCAATTCTTCTTATCTTATAACTGCAAAAATTGACTTTTACAATCATAAGGGTAGTCCAGTAACCTGCCAAAAATGTCATGTTCCACTCATGCTCAGTGGAAAATTTCCAAAGGGTTATTCATTTCTACCTTGTCATAATTGAGTACATTGATAAATGCTGACACTCCGCAGAACTATTGTTGCTTCATGTTCAGTTTGAAAAAACAGCAGATAAACTGAAAGTTATTATCAACTGCTTATGTTGGTAGGAATCAAAATATGAAGGTTAACTCTATATTGTGTCCCACGTGTAAAATCAAGACACATTTTCTTTTATAAGCTTTTGTGTACATACAGGCAGATACCAAACTCCAAAATTTAATGCAAACTATTGATTGTACTTTGTAAAGAAATATGTTTAATAAATAATCCTTTTTAAATAACTCTGGTCTCTCTACAGTGATTTCATAGGACTCTAAAAGTGATTTTTGCCTAAGCAGCTCTGTCTCTTTTTATGTATTTTGGAACTTTGTCTGGGGACAACACAAAGCTGCTTTCAAATTTAGGCTTTTAATCTTGGATAAACCTTCTACCTTGATCCATTTGGGAAACTCTTTATTTTAGCAGGAAAAATTTAACTAGCAGCTAATGATGTCTTCAGCCAAAACCAACAAGAATCTGTTCAACCATTTTTCCAGATTTAGAGCAAATGTAAAGGGTTATTTTGTTAAAGCTTGTTGAATTGGATAAAAGCAAATAAATACAAGGAAGGGATGCATACTTATACTAACCATGCCTTTGTTTAATGAAGTTGTTTAGAAAGAAAAACCTCAAAGCATCTCCCCAAACACTCACAGGTTAATCGGACTGGGTAGAGTGATAGAAGGAGATACGTGAAAAAAAAGAGGGAGCAAGAAATGTGCATATCCTAGCAAATACTTGTGAGCATTCACTGAAACTCTGCTATGTGGAGCAGTAGGGCATCATGAAAGTTAAATGCAGTCAGGAAATCTGTGTCTATTTTCCAAATCCTTTCCACTGTAAGTTTGATCTTTCTTGCACATTAATTGATGTCATAACCACTTTAGTTTAAAATATCCAAGCAATGGGTAATTAATTTCTTAAAATACTTCAGAGCATTTTATTGATTCCAGCACTTAAGGGGCTTCACTTTTTTTTTTCTCAGTTCCTTTTCAAATGCCTTTGTCGTACAAAAGTGCTGAGAACAGGAATGGGATAAGAGAAATAAGCTAACTATTGTGAACATTTGATATTTTTGATTTTATGTCTGGGTGAAAAAGGCTTTTTGGGTTTTGCAGGGATTATTAGAACAAAAAAACTTTAAAGCTTTTACTCTTGGCTCTTTTTTCCTCCCTTTTAAATGAAATACAACTACATTTCAAAATGAAAAACTGAACAATGGAAACTCAAAAATAAGTATCTTTAATTTTCAAATAACACTTTTTAACCACAGAGATTTAGTCAAATATAGTGTGACTTGTTTTTCTAGTAAAGGAGAGAGAATATGTTTTCCAAATACTCTGTTGGCAAAAAATGCCTTTCAAGGTTTGCAGAATTACTTATTGCTGTCATTCACAGCAAAAAAATTACAACTGCATCTGAAAACAGATCAGCCAAGTTTGAGCTGACCCTTTATGTAACAAATTGAAGGGTTTGTTTACATTACCTGAAAGGCACCAATGTGTTCCTAGCCCAAGCCATTTTGTGAGGTGTGTTACTCTGTTAGGGGCACAGGGATTGGACTGGGTTACTTGCCATGGGGAAGGAGCCAGCTTTTCCTATTGAGAAAGATACTATTCTTCCATTTTTCTAGTTTTAAATTAGTCTGCTGAGATTTAGAGCACAGGTTGAAGAGAGAGAAAGCTGCAAATAGATTTACAGTAGTGCTCACAGCTTTTTGTTGTTGTTGTTGTTTGGGTTTTTTTTGTTGGTTTTTTTTTTGTTTTTGTTTTTGTTTAGGTAAGTGAATGAACCTTGAAACAAAGGACCAAATGATCTAACTTTATACTACAGAACAAAAAGACAACTAAAAAAATTTTTAAAAATTCAACTTTTCCTATGCTTTAAAAGCAGCTCAGACTTTGAAAATAGCTGTAAGGTTTAACTCTAATTTTTCAGATTACTTAAAGACCTCTGGTGGCTTTAAACAACTGTTTGTTGGTACACCATTGGTGTGCATACTGTGGTGCAGAGACCCTACACTGGTAGCAGTTGAACCTATGAAGCCTAGGCACAGTGATCGTCCTACTACGGTCTTAAAGGAATTTCCTTGCCCGAAAGGAAAGAAATACAAACATGCTTTTTCCAGATTTCAGCTAGCTCATATTCAAGCCACGTAGAGCAGCAACAAACGTCCCACGCTTTAGCACCTCTTTGCAGGATGGTGGGCCTGCTCAGGACTCATCAGTGCACATGGTGTCTCATCTTCTTCTGAATACTCCAATTACCCAAATACTCTCTTATGGAAGCTCCTGGGACCAACCACATGCCGTAAGATGCTATGAGTTTGTATCAAAGTTGTAGCACAATTTTGTTGCTGACAACAGATAGAGATAAAGGCTTTTGAACTATAACTTAAGGGTCTGTTTTATCTTTGTTGTTCTATATCTGTCTGCAGACTGTTAAGTCTTCTACCAGTCTAGCCATGTGGTATAGCTAACACTTTACCATTTAACACATGGACAAAATCAAACCCTAAGATTGTGACTTGCCTGAGTTGTGCAAGCACAGGGTTATAGAGTGAAATGTAAATGTGATGAAACCTAGTCAGGTTTGTTTATCTTTATTATTTCCCTTTAATAAATAGTGGATAATTACTTTTCATGACTTATTGTCAATGAATCCGGCTTCTGATGAATAATGAAGTTTTTGAGTTACCATAATATTGATATTGTATTTCTCCAGAGTCAGCCTGTCTTTGATGTTCTGTTGGTGTGTCTCTGAGCCAGATACAAAAAAGTACTCAGGAAACAGAAACAGAAAATACAATTGACTGTAAAAAGACAGTGATATTTAACAGTTTAATTTTCAACATGATGGATGATAAGAATTCTTTTTTCTCTGGTACAAAGCTATATATTAATTGCAGGATTTCTTTTTCTTCCTTTATGACTGTTGATTTTTTATTTCATGATTTTGTTTACTCCAGCTTCATTATTTTAGATTTATTTTGACAATAGCAGTTCAAGAGATATTGTTAAAATAATACCATTGCAAGGTGGCTGAATTTATTTAACCACATGCTGAAAGTTGCATCTTTTCTCAACTTTTCATTGGATCCAAAAGTAGTCAGAAAAAAATGGAGCACAAAAAGAGACTCTATACCTATATCTTTCCACCACAGGCCAAGTTTCAAGGTAGTTTATGGTTCCTGCTTTCTTAAGTGGAGGTTCTGACTGCTGCAATAATATTATTTGTACAAATGCAGAAATACCATTAGGACATGCACTCTTAGTAGCTATAAGGAGACATATAAGTTAGGGACAAAATGTCAGCTTGAGCCTTCATTTAGAATCTCCTGGCTCCAGTCAGTTGATGTCTCTTGGGTGAGCTTGTATTTAAGAGAGTACATGCAGTATTTAAGATCAACTACAACATTCAAGAAATTTTAGAGAATAACATTTAACTAACTATGAACTGTAATTTAATATTATTATGTAGTGTGTGTGGATTGAAAAGGAGAATTTGGTATACAACCTGATGTCTGTATTCATTAAAAAAAGGCAACATAGCAGATAACTAGCAGTAACTGGCAGAGGGCTTCAGTAGTGATGGACACTACAACCTCAGATTAATAATGACTCACTGGAGCTCATTTGCTTTTATATATTTCTTTCCATTTTAATTTTAAGCCCATGGTCTTTTGGCATCACTTACAGCTGAAAGCTGTGGTGTAGGAATCAGTTTCAATGTAATTTAAGGCCCCTGGCTGTTAGTCAGGGCCTCCATATGGCATAGTAAGAGGTTATCACACTCACCTGTAAAAACTGCAAATGTCTTAGCAGTTTCTCAGTTCTTTACTACCTCTAACCAAGTCATGCATGTAGGACTATCACCTGAACAGTAGACTTGGTTGAGATCACTAAACAGAGAAGACCTCACAAAGCATTGTAAATGAAGAGCTTGTAAAATAGTAGCTTCAGTAGGAAATAACCATAGTTATTTTTTTTAACTCCCAGTGCTTTTCTTAAGAAAACTTCAAAGATTTTGAAAGTAAGGGTGCTCAAGAAATTTGTGTTGGCCGACGTGTATGACAGGCCAAGTAAGCCTTGTGGGACTAGATTCAGGACTCTAGTAAATGTCCTGTGATGGTTCTTTCTTTTTAAATATTATTTGTCCCTTGAATGCCTTCTATGACACCCTATTCCAACTCTTGTAACCCTCACTCCCTCCCTTAACAGGATTCAACGAAAAAGAGCAAATATATAGTTCTTCAAAGAAGAATTGAACAATATAGTTAAGATAAGGTATAAGAATGTGATTCAGGATATTAAATAATTATTAAAATGGTACTAGATCTGTTCAGAGGACTAATAAACAGCAATAAATTGTGTTGCCACATTCTTGTTCTTTCCATAAATGATTTTTTTAATTCTTGTTTGGAATTTGGGAACTAAAAACTTTAGAATCTTTGTATATTATGTTTATTAAAGTTATATTCTCAAATTCAAATATTTATTTCTGTTGCCTAACAGAATAAGATTACTAGCTCACAGATTGACATCTCTCAAGAAAGAAAATATTTGGACACAAGTACTTTTCTGCTAGTGTTTGGGTTATTTTTTGGCAAATTTTTAAAATTTAGTATCCATTAAGAGAAATTTTTTGAAATGTTATTTACATTGGTGACGAAAAAATTAATGAGATTCACTCATCCTTTAAGTAAACATCACAATAATTGATTTCTGTAGGAACTTTACTGTCTCATAACCACATGATAATGTAATGAAATTTGTATTATAAAAGCATGCTCTAAAACAATATGAAGCAATTAATGCGGCACATATCTGTAGGAATAGTTTAGTATTTAGGGACAGATTCTCATCCCTAGTGTCACCATGAACATATAGACACTCTATATGTAATTTATGTTTGCTTATGGACTTCAGAGGTTTTAGAAATATGTCTATTCTGAATGCTTACCATATTATTTGCCAAGAAAGTCACATGCACAGCTGAGAAAATACTGAAATGGGCATTTGCCCAAATTAAAAATGTATCTTAAAAAGTGTGCTTAGAAAAATTTTATGAAATCACCACAGAAATGCATTTAAGGGACTAAAACCTACAAGGGGAAAAAAAAGCCCCAAAATTTGGAATTACAACACATTGTAAATAATTTTGTATACATATTTCTATAATTCTTATGTAGATACATATTCACTGGAATTGTGGAAATAAAATACACAACTTTTCTTTCATAAGTGGGGATACTAAGTACTACATAGAGCTGTCACTTTTCTAATGTTAGCGTATTTGCGTAAGACATTTGATTCTGATGACAATATTATGATGAGATCTCAGGATTCCTTTTATATGGAATATTTTTACAAGAAAGAAGTAAAGGTTCTTTTAGGGCGGCAAAGGACCTCATCTAAAGCCTATAGATGGCAATGGAAAGATTACGATTGATTTCACAAGAATTTGGACTTAGCCCAAAGTACACACAAAAGTTCATACAAATCAGTGAACAGTCCAGGATTAAGACATTAGCCAATAATTTCCAAAGTGATTGTTGACTTTGTGCCTCCATTATGACACACAGTATCCTGATTTCAACAAAGTTTTGAGTACACAGTGAAAATTAGGACCACTTTATTGAAATGTGAGTTGAGAACCCCATATTATAGGGTTATGAAAATTCTGCTCTTGGTTCTAACAGGAGTCATAATGCAGGATTTGTATAGCTGGCAAATCATCACATTATATTATTAAATTGTAGGTTTCATAAGCAATATGAAAGAATCTTGCTATGCTGCTTTCATTCTGCAATTTGTGGTATTAGTAGATAAGAAAAATGAAGTGCATTATATAGAAAGGTAGGTTTGAACAGATGTTCCCAAATGGTGTGGGGGGTAGGGTTGGTGAGGAAGGTAAAACTTTCCTTCCATTCAGATGTCTGTCTTGAATTTCTCACAGTTTTTGCAGACACTTTGGCTCACTTCCAACATACATCGTTGCCTGTCTGGTATGAAAAATGCCATCTGTGGTGTATGGAAGTTCTTTCTTTAAAAGTGGCCTGCTAATTATTCTTCAGGCAGGAGTTACTAAAGTGAAGTCAGGTGTCAAGCACAGAATAAACTTTAAATTGACTAAAATTGCTCTGTTCTTCTATACTGTTCTTTCCCAAAAGAATAGAATGGAATATTAGAGAGAATTGAAATGTTGGTTGATACAGCATTGAGATGAGTCATGCACCAGTATATATCATGGTGATACTCAAAAACCGTAATTTAAAGGAGGTAGGTTGAATGAAGTGTATAAAATTTCCAAAACAAATCTCCTTCTGATTCTTACAAACTGATTTGCTGGTCCTTTACATTGCTTGTAATTTCCGTGTTGCAAAACGTTAAAAATCCTGATGTTCTCAGAAATATCAGACAGGGTAAAAGGTGGTGGAAAGAATTTCCTTCTGTACTCTGAAAGACTGGGAAAGCTGTTTGATGAAAAGAGTGTGGAAGATGGCTGTTTTGTGTGAATGACACCTGCAAATTCTCACCTATATTCACTCTCCAAACCACTCATGCCTTAAAGCTTTTTAAAGATTAATAGGATGGTTAATGGGCCAGAATCAACACATGAGGGCTGCAGGCAGCCATTCAGCTGATCCATGAGCCCCAGCTCCCAGGATAAGCACTGCTGCTGCCTCTCATTTGCAGCAGTTAGTGTGCTGCTCTGTTCCTTACATGACATCAGCCCTCCCAACTGAAGATGAAAACTCACCACACTGAGCCAGATGTTACAACACTTCTCTCTCCCTAGCAGATGAGTGTTGCTAGGAGGTAAGGGATTACCAATATAAATGCAAGACTTCCTATTTTCTATGCCATTTTCAGAAGATTTTTTGAATAAACAGTCCTCCTACTATTTGTAATCCCTGTGTTCAGAATGACTGACATTGTTAGTGGTTTAAAAAATGAGGATAAGGAAAGCACAGGCACATTTGCTCCTCTTGACAGTAAGACTTTGCATTACCAGTGATGAAAGTAATCCAACTTTCTCTCCCGCCTTAAGCAGACCCTTGACAAAATATTTACAATAGATTGATGCAAAGCTGAGATAAAGAGCAGTCCTGTAAGTAACTGAGAATGTAGTGCTGTTACATTTTTGATCAATCCTGAGACATCTGGATGATTTTGAACTACTAGTCTTCTACTATGAAGAACAGTTTTACTTCCATAAGGACTTCCTCTCGTGTTTTCAATATTAGGCTTAGCCTCTAACGGCCTTAGCATATTGTGATAATGAGATGTACACAAAGCACTGGCATGCAGCGTTATTGAGATGATTTCCTTTTTGGCTCAGCCAGATTCCTGTTAAAAGTTATACGGACTCTTAAGAGACTAACAAAAGAAGAATTAAAGATCCAGCAATGGCACGAAGATAAGCCTGATGAAGCTGGAGTTAGGCTCTCATGAAATTAAAAGCAGACTTTGTATGAATACATTTATGAAATATACCATTGCAATTTCATTACACAACAAAGCCACAAAGCCCTAAACCCCTTTTTTGGCCTAGGTTGAATACCTATAAAATCCCAGTATTAGTTTGTAGAGTGGGTTCTTCATTAGCATTCTTCATTGCAGAATAGAGGCTTGGATAAACACATTCCAATTACAAAAATAAGGCAAACAAAGCTGAAATTTGTGCTGAAATTGTTTCTGTGCTGTATTGCATTAATGGCTAAATCCCATTCCACACCTGTTCACAGTATAGATTAAATGAGGATGAAGCCATAAGTTTGTGATCAAACCCATCCTACAACAGCATTTTAAATGATTTTGAGAATAGAGCATTTGACAATTCAATACAAAGATTTATTTTGAATCTAGAAGGAGACTATAATCTCCTAACACATTTGCAAATATGTGCAAACACCTTCCACGACCTCACAATAAAACTACAACGGTTTTAAATAAGGCTTCTACACTGAAAACTCTTTCAGGAGTCAACTTTGATGAGTCTGATAAAACTCTGACAATAAAGGCAGATAAAAGTTCCTTAGAAATTTTGCCAGCAAAAGATTATATTATCATAATGTTATTTAAATTGGCATCTAAGGAATAATGTTGAAAGCTATATGCAACTTTAAGCAAACCATAGGCATCTCTTATCTGTGCTTTTGCCTATCACTTCTGTGCAGCTCTTTGTGAGGAGAAACTTCACAGCTGTATAACAATTCAGAGAATGGCAGTGGAAGGAGTGAACATGAATGATGATACATCTACCTGCAACTGCTCTTTGTTAGAATGCTACTTCACATTTCATTTTTTGTTCCAATTAGGAAATTGATAAAATTTTGCTCTGTCTCCACTCTACTGCAATGGCTTAGGCATCCTGCATAGTTGTGATTCAGAAAAACAAAATCAGATTAAGTACTTACATGAGAAATGGAGAAATTCAAAGAATTTCAGTTGCCCAAAATAGCCAAGAAAAATATTGTAGATATCATTGCCCTTATATTTTGAAAAAATAAAATTAAAATTCTCAGCTTCTGAAATGCCAGTTGGCAAAAGGTCGAAGACATTATTGAAATGATACTGTCGGTAAAATGAGATTCCTGTGGAAAAAAAAAAAACCATGGAATAAAAAGGAAAGATTCCTTTAAGAAGCCTTTACATTGGCAGTTTTATTTGCTCCCTACATTGGAGCAAGATCCGGGGTTTGTTCAGTTAAAAAAGCTAAAAAATTAGAAAAGCAAAAAAGTGTTATGAACTAAATTGGACATGTAGATTTACAGGTTTCAAATTCCTTTAGCTTTGTGACAACATGTGGACTCAAATGGCACACCCATATTCAGCGGAACTGTCAAAATATGCCTGATGTTAATAATAACTTTCTCTTCTGAATTCTGAAGAGTTGATAGAGGTAAGCCTGTATTTATTCTCAGTTTTCTGCTTCCCATTTCTTCTACTCACTGCATGTCAAATTCAAAGACATACTTATCCAGGCCCAAAGGAAAGGACTAAGGAGGTTACAAAAGTGGCTAAAATATGTCAACAGCAATTTTAAAGACTGACAACCACGGTCTAAAATTTTCACACATTTACAGGTAACCATAGCAAGTTGAGAGGTCAATGTTCATTGTTTAAACTTGAAAAATGTATTTTAAATATAATGTACTTAAAACATTTTATTGATTTATTCGGTTCAACTATTCAGATTATGGCAGTTTTTGTAGTCTTTAGCTATGAACACGTTCCCTGGGTACTTCACGAGTCCCTTAAAAGCTAGAGAGATGATTCATGTCAAAATTTTAGAGGTGATTCATTACAAACCTACTCTAAGTAGACAGAACTGACCTTAATAGTTGCATCTGGACTCTTGAAGATCTTTTTCCAATTTTCCACTATTTTATTTTCTAGTACCTTGAAAAACTGCCACAAAAACCCCACAAACCCCTAAGCATTCCCCAAAACACTATGCATACAAATCTTACAATTCTGATTGGGCTTTGGCTCAGATGTTAAAACAGTAAGTGTTTCAGAACAGGTAAACAACACAGCAAGGAAAACCGTACAAACATCTTGATCACAGCTGCTGTATAAGCTACTCTGCAACACAGGAAGGATTCCCCACAACTAAATATCAGGGAATACATTCCATACTTATGACATACAAATTTGAAGCCTATTTCATTCCCCCAACATAAAAAGAGATTAGAAACATTCATGAATATATGGGAACCTAGAATGAAGGAGGAAAAAGTAGGCATTCCCTAAGTGAATTTTGTAGTGGATAGTCTTTTATTCCCTCAAAATGATGTGCATCCATAAAAGAAATTTCATATTGCTTTTCAATTATATAATCATATAAAAAAGTCATCATATAAAAAAGAGGACAGAAAAAAGCAAGAAAAAAAACTTTTGCTATGGTAAAATGTGACATATACTACCTGTAATTTGATTGATCACACTAATTTCAATCATTTCTTTTTATAAATAACTTCCATGGTTATTCTTGCTTTTCATATATTAAAGTGTGCAGCATGAGATGAACTTGAGGCTTGCAAAATGATATTCACTCAAAGATTGAATACATTTATCTTTAACAGCCATTTTCAGCACTTATATGTTACAGTAGTCTTTAATTAAGTTATCATATGCTACCTTGTACTGGGGCCTCTAACTAGATTACTGGTATAGATTTCAAATTATCAAAAAACTTTGGAGTATTAATGAATTTTCACTTGCTTGCTCTCTTTTAAGTTGTTTTTTTTTTTTTTTCCTTCTTCCTTTTTCTGCTAACAGTCATTTGCTGGTTTGGAGCTACAGCTTCAGCCAGTTACTTTCTGAAAGGAATCCTGTTGATTAAAAAAGGCCTCCAACTTCTGTCTTTATCTAATGTCTGATTATGAAAGAATGTATTTAGGTCAGCAGGACTTAGTTAGCAGAGAACACATATTTAGTTAGCAGACATTTGGGCAAATAAAGAGCCAGCTAAGCTGAGGAGAGCGCACTGGGAATGTCTCCAGGTAGGATGCAATTGTACAACATTGCAAGGTTTATTTCTCAACATGTGACATATAACTTACCTGGAGTATCAAAAGAACTGGAGCAGTGAAGCATGCCCTTTTTCAGGTTGGGGCTGCAGGCAGCACCTGGTACTTCTTCCTGGGGTGGTCTCACAGTGGGAGGTGGGCTTTGGCACTGGGTCACAGGAGCAGTAGGCCGATGTGCGTGACCATGTGGCTTCAAGGATGGCAGGCAAGTGAGGGGCAATATGCCCATCACAGTGCTCCTGGAGCAGCATGAAACAAATAAAGGGGAGTAAGAGGCTACTTGTGGATGAGTGGTGGATGGAGGCCTTCTGGGTGGAGAAGGCTGTCAGCTTATGTCTCTGGGCAGCAGGAGAAAGGCACCTTCTTTGCCCTCAAGTCTGAATTTGGGGTATTGATGCGCTGACTAAAAGGTGAGGAAGGAGAACAGACTCTGCAAAACAGGAGCACAGAGGCAGCTGGGCCAGAAGTGAGCAGTCCCTCTGGAGTGGCAGGGGACAGTGGCTGCAGACTCCATGAGGGGTGGGGCACTGGCAGTGTCCATCTCTGTACTGGCACGGGAGGCTTTGTGCCTGCCAGAGGCCCTGGTAAATTATTCCTTGGAAGTAAAGGGGATTTCCACCCTTCCAAAAGTGTTCTACTGCCTTTGGTAGCTAAGCTTTGTTGTCTTTTTATTTTATTCAAACATATTATTTGCACTCAGCTTTTATAAATCACTGTAATTTATTTAAAGGAGTTATCCACAGAAAACAATCTCTTTCTCAAGGACTAGGGATTTTCAGGCTAGAAAGAAGTAGAAGCTATGTGGTTTTCCTAGGAAAGAAAAATTATTGTCTGTTCTTATAAAAAAGAAAAACAGCTGATTTAAAGCCAAATGATTCTTGAAGATCTCAAGCTTTAAAATATTACCCAATGACTTTTATAAAGTACATCTGCTGCTGATACTAGAGTAGATCTTTAAAAAATGTTCAGTGTTAACAGACAACAGTCTTTCTGTTGAAGTTCATATATATGGGCATACTCTTTATAATTCTCTGACTGTTCTATATAAAACCAACCAACCAACCAAAAATCAGCATTTTTGGTTAGCCTTGCTTAAAAGGTTGTACTTTCTATGCTTCCTGTCAGAAATTATTCAAATGATTCCTACTTGTGCACTTGGAGTAAAGTGGTAGCATGTGCTATAATCTCATGTGTGCCTCTCATGTCAGGAGATGTTTTATAATTTTGGATCTACCTAGTGTTGATATCCATCTGTTCCTAATTCAAAGACACAAGACTGTTCTGGTGATAACAAATACTAACAATCATTGTCCCCATGACACAAAGACCTATTAAATAGGTTATAACACCTAATAGGTCTAATAAAATTATCTCAATGCATAAGATATCAATCCTGAAGCTGAGGCTGTAGGCTACATAATGCTGACTTAACTTAACATGTAGTTTGCAGCACACAGGAGCCTGGACCCCGGTGTTCCTAAAAAATTAAACTAAAATAAAGTTTTCAGAAATAAAAGTGCAAGAAATTGCACAGCAGAGCATGCCAGATAAAATTTGGAAACATTCACAATAGGTGGGCAGGCTCTTCTTCTAAAGTTACTTACTTGATAAGTCTGCCTTGAAGATGGAATTTATTTTTCCAGTAACTCCCATCCCATTGCCTCTCACACAAAAAAAAAACAAAACACATTTTTTCTCAGTTAGAACAAAAGGTTAAATTATTTCAAGTGCATACAATGATGGAAAATATTACAAAAATACCCCAGAATAGCGTCTGCCTTCTTCTTCAGCCTGCTTGAGTATCCTGATGACTGCTCCCTGTTCTATGGCTACCAGTTCTGTGTACAAGAAATGGAAAGTTAGCAGTAAGTTGCCAAGTGCATGGCATGGCATTGATTAATATGCAAGAACATCCCCGTCTTCAGGTCTCTAGAGTCATTAGCTCTTATTAAGACTTGTGTATTGATATATACATAGAGAGCTTAAAATAAAAACAAACACAATTTTTTAAATGGTAGGGTTTTTTTAATGTGATATAGGGTTTATCAGTGGCAAAGACAGCACTGAAAATATTTTATAATACCAGTTTTATAATAACACGGATACATTTAGTGCTCCTGTGGTGACATCCACTGCCAAGCACGAATGCAGGTGTTGTATACTTGGAGTGGTGATACAAAAATCTCTGACATCTACTTGTGTACTCATTTAAAGTGTACTCCTTTAAAGCTCTTCTATTCTAAGAGACTACTACATAAACAGAGCATACTAAGCCCAGCTAGGTTCTGGATGTGATTTAGTTTACTGTGAATGACTGCCAAGGCACACTCTATGGCCCATCCCAATTTCAACCTGCCCTAATTCCCTTTATGACTTTATTATTTAGTGCAGTTTTACTGCTCAGAGAGACCTAAACAGGAAGACTCTGGGCGTTCTCTGTTCAAGAAGTGGGTGGGATGAAGTTCTTTAGAGAAAACAAAATATGATCCACCTACAGATCATGTTAGGCCAGCTCCCCAATTTCCTCTAAGTAGAACAGAAGCCTTTGTTGCCTTAGTTACTGGAACTATCTACTAGACAACAGCAGGATCCCAGTTTCCATACAGAACATCCTCCTGCATTTTTGGTGGCAGTGTCAGATGAGAAATATTACCTTTTCTGTTTGTTGATTTTATTATAAAGAAGAAAAAAAAGTAGATTATTTAAGTTTTTTGCAGAAAATAAAGGAACAAAAATATCAATTCTTACAAAAAAAATTCTGCAAGGTGACTGAATGGAGGGACCATTGTGTGGGAGGGGGTTAGTACCTCCAGTGAAGTAACATTCCTTTATTTTCCATTACTTTCTTAAAAACAGAAAAAAACCTGCCTGCTAAGTTTCAAGGCACAAGTAGACAACAGCAGCTACATTGGAAGAGCCAGGCCACTAAAGCTTGTGAAACACTCATAAATGCTCCAGATAAGATTTCAAACTGTTCCCCTCACCAGAAATGCAGGTATTTTAGTGTTATCTCCCATTTCTTCTCGGACACAGAATCTGGAAAACACAACCCATTATTTTCCTCTGTGAAGTATGATCAAGTCCAATTTCCATCCTTCCTGTTTGAAAGCAAGAGCTTCAGTAGAGTCATATTGGGGTGACAATTTACAAGGACATGGAGGTCCAAACAATCTTTAAGAAATTAGCAAGTACTAAAAACTTGATGGATTCTCCTCTTTCCGAGAATGGTGTGATATGATGTACAGGTTCCATAGTGGTTCCATAGGTTCCATTTAAGTACCAAGTTCCATAGTACTTAAAATGCATCTCACCTTGTGTGGCTGTGAGCTCCCTAATAACTATTCTTACCTCAGAATGGTCCCCAGTTCACTGATAACAATTTTTTTGGGATTAAGTGTAGGCCATTTTAACTCTGAAAGTTGATGATGGAGCAAGATGAACACCAGCACAAGACTAAGGAAGGGCTCTGGGTTGGTATGGATGGTATGGCTGGTGAGGGTGAGTTAAAGGAGCCTGAACATGAGAGTAATGTCAGAAATACTGAGGCTACTCTAAATGAACAAGTAAATGTTTTCTACCATTGCCTGCCATGAAGATCTAGTCAAAATACTGTTGATTTGTGTAACTCTGAGTAAATTCAGAATTTTCCTTTCTATTAACTCAGATTTTAGAAGTTAACAACTAGAGTTTTAAAAGAATTTCAGATTATCATAAATCACCAGTGAAGTTGAGAACACTAGGATGCAATTTTAAAGCACTTAAATAAATCTAATATTTTTTTTACTTATAGTAGTAATATAAACTATACATATTAAGAGAGTGTCCAACTCCATTTCATCATCAATGCCCTTTTACAATACTTCTGCTTTGTTCAGCTAAAAGTAGACTATTTTATTGGTATTTCCAGTAATTTCCTGACAGCCATTCTCTACAGTATTGTGACATTATTCAAGCCGCAAAATATTGTTTAAGTTGACCTTCCATGCTGTTGCTTAAATGGCAACTTATTTAATACAAACATCACAAAGGTGTAATGCTTCAGTTTTTTTAACGTCAATTTCTTTGCATGGCACTTTTCCTAAACAGAAACTTCAGCTGAAATTACCCGGCATAGTTCCTTTCCGAAACTAAAAGCTAATGCAAAGTAAATTTTTCTTTTTTTTTAAAATGACTGTCAGAATTTAAATTGTGGCAAAATATTTTACAGCAGGATTTGCAGTCCATTTCTTCTGCAACAACTGCTAGTGGAACTGCACATTTGAGATGAAGGGATTGTTGAGACGTTATTTTATTTCTGGCTAATCTATTTCATCAGAAGTTTTATTATTTGTACTAACACCAAATATCAAGCATGATGGACAAACATTTGACATGCTCATGAGCTTCTGACTGAAGGTCTCGAATGCACAAGGCCTGTCCTTACTCGCATTCCTAAAAGTAATTTTCTGCAGGGGTCTAGCATTTATCTCTTTTCACCATTTCTATTTTCCTAGTTTTCATTCCTTCATAACTGAAATAGATGGCTTCTAGAGGCTACCTTCAATGCAGTGATGTTAATTGAAGCTATATAAAATGGAGCCATGATAAGCCCTATTAAAAAATCAAAACTTTTAATGGGAAGAATTCTGGACTAACCCATAGAGCTGAACAGGAGTCAACGAGCACACCTTGGCTTGTTTCTCAAAACCCTGAGTATTTTATTTTTATGGCAGTCCAACCTGAGCAATAATTTCTATTTTTGCGTGGAAATCTGTCTAAAATTGAGAAAGGGCGACTTGAGCCCTCGCAGCTTTTTGAGCACGAGAAGGGAGCTGGGGTGCGCCACGGCTTCCTCCCAGCTTCCAGAAGCGGGCCAGGCAGTGATGGCACTTGCACAGAAAGAGCTCCCGAACCCAAGCAAACCTCCANTGTCCCGGAGCGCGGCGCTCGCAGCGCGGCCGGGCCATGGGCGCTGAGGCGGGCGGCCCGCGGGGCACCGCGCCGGGCCAGCAGCTCCGCGCCCTCTTCTACGCGCTGCCGCCCGCAGAGAGCTCCTTCCGCACGGTAGACGAGGTGCCCGACTACGTAGAGAAGGTGAGAGGCCCCTCCTTTCCCACCCTGGCGGCATCCCTCGCCCTCCCCTTCGCCCACCTGCGCTTGTTTTCAAAAGCCACAGGCGCCTCGCAGAAACCGTGTCCGCGAAAGGGCGCCTAAATTGAGATAAAAGCGTGTTTCTCTCATGGCCTCTCTGCCTGTAATCTGCCAGTATAACTGTGCCCTTTATTTTCATCTATTTAAATGGCGATTTCTCCTGGTACCAAGAGCTGGAGTTTTCAGAGAAGCAGCCCAAATATCTGAGGGTTGGTGCTAACGTTATATCCGGCAGCATGGATAAGATGAGCTGTGACAGAAAACTGAACTGAGGAAACAAGAAAATATAATACTGTGTTTGGCTGTTATGGCTCTTAAAGCAAGCAAAAAGTCAGGTCTCCCTGTACCCTTAAGTCAAGCTCAGTCAAAGACAGAAAAATAAAAGGATTCTAATAAAATAAAAAATAAAGATTGTTTAAGAGAATTTAGAACAAATATTTGTGTTGGGACGGTGCTGTGTCCTAGATATCCGAGGCGTGAGTACAGAGGTCAGGGGTGACAACTCCCTTGTCAGCAGGCAGCAGCATATCCTTCCCTCCCCTCCCGCCCGGCCAGTTTATTCACTTCCAAGAAGATACCTTTGTTCCCTTCTGTCCTACCTATTGCACGTATCTTGATTGTCAGCTCCTTCTGAACCCAGATCCATGTCAGCTGTTCACCGAGACAGCACATAAACACTATTTTGCCCTTGTCAAATTAAATTCAGCCCGGCGTCAGTAAAGAGCTTCACTTCTTACATGGGTCTTGAAAGTTCTGACCAGCTGCTGTGCCAGGCACACCTTGGACTGCTGTGTCAGGCACACCTTGGACTGCTGTGCAGCAGCTGCTGGCAGACTGCAGTGGGGGTGTCATGGGCTGTGCAGAGCAGTGCAGCACTGTCAGCAGCTTTCTGGGAATTGTAGTATGCAGCAGTCCCTCTCTGAGGAATGTTATCAGCAAAGGTTGCCCTTTTGCACAAGGTAAGCAGAAAGCTGCTGCAAGCCCAGCCTGTGTGTGCAGTGTCTGGTCAATGGACTGCTGTCCTCAGAGGTGTTTTGCAACTAAGCTCTAGCATCATGATCAAGGAAGATTGAGGGTTTTGCCTAGTCAGCTCATCTGTCCCTCCAGCTCTGTCTACTGTCTCAGTCCCTTTTACTGTTCCTACATTTCCGACTGAATATTATTCACTTTCTTGTCTGCAGCATACCTTAACTTGGGCTTTCCTCTCCCATGTACAATATTCAGGTCAGACATTAGCTAAACCTGAAATTTCTTTCACTAGGCACACAGCTGTAAGTCTGTGCAAGGATTCTTAATACTTTGAATTATGAAAGTGCTTGCAGGCTTCTGCTGTTGTAGAACAGTGTTGTGATAAGCTTGCAAAGGAATATTTCTCGCAAAAAGACCAACACTAAAAAAGGTTTCCCATTACGGTTATATTTTGTTTAAATTCCTATCTTAGGTTAGCTGTGCTAGATTTCCCTCCTTACAGTGCATTTGTTGCTAGAACAGATCTTTTGATGCCTGTCTAGGTGAGCATATAGAAGCATTTTAGTGGTCAGAGTTTAGGCAGAGTTCATCCATTCTCTTCTGGCCATGTTTACGGGCAGATGGCAGCTATCTACAGTCCCTCTCCAGCTGCTATTCTTGACTGTTTAGGGAGCAATATATCCATTGGATTCATGAGCAGTATATCCATTGGATTCATCAGCATTAGATTTAATAGTGATCTGATGAGCCTTTCATGGAGGTCTTGGGAGTGCTAATTCCTTTAGTTGGTACACATACAGAAGTGGATGTCTGAGCTCAATTCAACACAGAGCAAAAAAATTCTAGTGTAGAGCTGGTAACAAGTGAAGGCCTCAGCTCAAATAATTCACCCTAAAACACAAGAATGATGATGTGTGCGTGAAATGAACTACTGATTACATTAGTGTCTCCTAAATAGTGTGGGATTTTTTTTTTTTTTTCCCCGAGACACTGTAGTGAAATTTGCATCTCAGATCTGTGACCTCTTGGGTATCAGATGGATGAAAGTATTTCTAGGACATTATATGACATTGCTACATCTATGGGGATATGCACCTTTCAACATTAGAAGTGGCAGAACCTCCAAATTCACCCAAATATTCATGGGCTTAGTTGTGGGTGGCTGTGCTGATTACAGAGGAGTGGGAGTGGTCTTGCCCTTGACAAGCCCCAGCTGAGACCAATAAGGCCGAGCCCTACAAAAGAGGGGTTGGCTGGTGCTGGGTCAGTCAGAGTCTGCTGGCCCAGCTGAGAGGAGGAAAGGTCAGGTGGCCAGGTGAGGAACAGAGCAGGTAAGATGCTGTGTGAGGGACAGACAGGGTTAGGTGGC
>VXBQ01007921.1:992486-1002899 GCA_013400175.1 Phainopepla nitens | reverse complement strand
CTTGGGTAAAGTTTAGTCCTCTGAAGGCTGGGTGGTGCTGCCCAAGGGAAAGGGCTGAGTGGTGCTGCCCATGGAAGGAAACAGAAGGCTACAAGAGAAGCTGCCTGAACAAAGTTTAGTTCTCTGAAGGGTATCATGTCCCTCTTGACTGCAACATATAGTTGCTACTGTGACACCCACGATACTTAGAAATCTGCAGAATTGAGCTGGTTGGCTTACAAAATATAGGCACTTCACAGGAGTGGCATCTTTGAGCTAGCGTCACCTGTGCTGTTACATCTGGGTGGGAAATGACAGCAGTGGGTGAAGGAGCTCTGGCTCTGAGAACAGAATAATTGGCTTAACTTGTGCAGTGTAATTGCTTCCATTTTCAGAAGCAATGGTTGTTGCTCTGTATGTTGGCAGAGCTGTATGTAAAGGCCTCAAATCTCATTTAAAACATGAGCTGGTCAGCTGCTACCAGAGACAAGTAGTAAAGCTCTGCAGCAGTGCCCAGGGAAAAGTCACCCTTTCAACAAATCTCCAAAATTGTAGGAAAAGGAATGTGAATCTTAGATAATCATCATAGAATTTATTTTTATAAGTCTTTTTGTCATGTAGAATTCAAATACCTTGATTTTCCTTATTTCTGGGTAGTTTGTCAATTTCCTTTCTCCAGGACAGGGCATGCTAATTTTATAAATCTATACTGATGCTTGCCCATTCCTTATAAGATGATCCCCTTTCCTATAGGTGTAAAATTAGGCTCTGCATGCTCTGTTGGTGTTTTTTTGGTTTGTTTCTTTGTTTTATTCTCTCACAATCTACAGATGGGCAGGTGGAATGATCATTTTTGTTTGCCAAACATAGTTTTAATGAACTGTAACTTTGTACCTTGCTATGGTCTGAAATTATCACTTGTACTCAGTAAACATTTCCATGAGTCAGACTTCAGAAGAGACAGTCCTTCTGCTGACAACCTCAAAACGAAAGCTTTATTAGTTACTCTTTTCCTTTTCAATTTACTCTCTTGAAAGCCTAAAGAATAAGTTCACGTTTAAACTCAATTTACATTTTAGGGTTTGCTTCTAAATAATCAGGCACAGAACCTTCATATGTAGTTTTAGTTAAAGTTGGAATTCTTACATTATAAGAATCTGTGACTTTAGGAAAACAAAAACTGTTTCAAGAATTGCAATAAAACTATGAATATATGCTGAATTTCAACCTAGAGTATTATTCATTGCAACAGTATGAAGTGGAAACTAATTTTAAATGGTCCTTTGCATTCTGTAGAGTTGGTTACTTAAAATGGAACTCTCTCAAACAGTACTCAGAGTAAGACTTTCATGTTATGGATCAGTTATTCAGGTAAACCACAAGCTAATGCAAATCTCCATTGAGTATTTCTGCTGTTGGGTGAAGAGAAAAAATCTGGAAACAGAGAGAGAGAGAGTGAAACATCTATAGACCAGAAGATAGCAAAAGGATCTGTCTTATGTCTCTGACCTGTGATGCCAACGATGGCTATCTCTCAACTTTGTCATTTTGTTTGTAGGGACAAGCCTTGAGAACACTTGTAGAGATAGACATCCTTAATGGATTCCTTAAATGTCCTCATTGCTCTTTTAACTTAAACAAACAAAAATAAAATAGGGAAAAAAAAAGTACTGGTTAGGATAGTGAGACTATTTTCTCTCTTACTGTCTCATTTTTTCCTGAAGTATTTGTGTTCTTTTGTTGCATTACATCTTGTCCTTACACTGCAGGCTGTTTGGGTCAGGGAATGCCTTTTCATTCTCTATGATAATAGCTGTTGTAGTCACATAAATTATACATACTAGCCTTGATCCCCATTGTTCTGCTTTGGACCCAACTTCATTGGGTGAGAGAGAGACATGTAGTAATTTTAGATAGTAAGGGATAATGCCATAAATCTTTTTCTTTTTAGAATATCCTTGATGAGCAGGAGGTTAAGGATGTCTTGATGTTTGTCTCCTTGCTATGATACTCCCCATTTGTGTGTCAAAAAGTGGTGCCAAATGCTTGGCTGTTTCACAGCTTCACAGTGGGTGGAAAATATTTAATGAAGTCAACAAGACAGAAGTTATAACAGTGCACATTAATATAAAGTCAAGTATTTCAACTGTTTCAGAGGTTGCTAGGTAAAATGAATCATCACACGGAATACAGACATTGTACATTTCCTATAAACTGTTTTTATTTCCTGAATAAAGCACCTCATTCTCTCTGTTCTGAGGCCATTAAATTTGCTCAGCAGCTTCTGCTATTCCATACCTTAAACTTGCTTGTAGTCTCTGCTTCTTAATATTGTCATTAAGTCTTTTGTAGTTTTTCTTATTAAACATCTCTTTTCTCTGCTGGAGTGTAACAGCTGTGATCATCAACCTTTGTTCACTAAGTTAGGAATCTGTTATTTGATTATATCAATCAGGAAAAGTACATTAAAAGTCTTGTCTGCTTAGAAATGAAGCAGCTATAGAGAGCAAAACAAAGAGTATTTATATTTGCCTTGAATGTTTCATTGATTTCAAATGGAAGGTTTTAGAGTTTTCTTATTATTTTATGATTCTCTTTTATAATGTATTTTATTATTATATTCTTATTTATTCCAAATATTGAAAGATTTACCACATAGCTTTTCTTGGGTGCTGTTAAGGCTTTATGCGCAGGTCTTCCCTTGCTTTCTAGTTTTTTTATATCATCAGTTGGTGCCTATCACAAATAGGCTTTTCGATGCCTAAAATGCTGTTACAGAGTAAGCTAGGCACCTAAATTAAAAAGTGTCATGTTGATATTAATCTCTGTTCATCTGTTATTGTAACCTGACCCTGTGCTGCTGAAGTTTATGAACTTCCACATTTTCTAGACGCTATAAATCTCTTGCTGTTTGCATGGTTTGAATCATCCAATTCTTCTTCTACTGCGCAATCTGGTCTATATCCATCTTAGTCTCTTTAGTGTCCCAGCCTAGTAGGAATTCCCAGATCATATCTCACTTGGCAACAAAAATGAGCACCCTCCAAAGTGCAATGGCATTTGCAGAGACAGTGTGCTTCTTTTTAAATGGTGTGTGGGCAGGAGCAACCTCTCTTCTGCAGCAGAGCAGTGTGGAGGGTTCTAGGCAGTGAAGCTGTAGGTGTTTGCAGGTCATTTGAAGGGAGCAGAAACAGTGGAAAACTTACAGGGCAGGTTTGGCAGTATGGTGCCTCCCAGAGTGGTGCAGAGCTGGTCTTGGATTTCTCTTGCCCTGCAAAACATGGTAGGAATTTTATGCCTTAGTATCACCAAAAAAGTAGTTGTCTGAATGCCTCAAAGGTCACCTAAAAGTTTTCTACAGAGAGGGGAAGCTATTGAAGGAACATTCATGTGCACAGAGATCTGATAACTCTTTCCCAATTTCCTTGCCAACATGCCTTCTAGGTCTTGGTGGTGATGGCTAAAACGCTGCCACTGCCTAATTCCTTCCACACGTGAAGTGCAAGGACTGTTAGGACTCCAGTGTCAGTAAAAAAATAAATCTACTCTACCACTACTGTTACTCCAGCCTTTTTCTTGTTGCCTGAGATTTGAGGAAAAATTGAAAGCAGCTCTGACAGTCATTCATGATGAAAAATGATGTCACTAAAATGTTACCAGTCCTACCACCAGCTACAGCCACACCTTTCACTAATGGGCGCTGTTGCTGTGCACTTTCAGCTTGCCAGTTGATCTGGGATAGAAGAGGGACGGTGAGAATTGAATCCTAGACTAAAGCAGGGTTGTGAGTGAGAAATGTCTTGCTCATCATTGCAGAAAGGCAGAAAACTATTTTGCAGTCTGTACAATCCCAAAGAAAAAGGGAACATTGTATCATTGTCACTTGGTCTGGGAAGAGAACATGGTGTGTGGCCCAAACTGGAACATTGGGTTGCATAGTTACTGGGTTCACTGATGAAAGCTAATGCAGAAGAGCTGTTGTTGTCTGCCGTGAAAAGCATAGCAATAGAAATGCCAAGTAGAAAGAGATTCACTTAACTATACCTTTCAGATAATGTTGAATGCCAAATTCAGTGGCTGAAAACGCTCAAACTTCATACAGTATCAAATCCAAACCAGATTCTGTTCTACTTTGTGGTTGGAGAAGTTCACAAATCTTGGTGCTCTCACTGATTTATTTAAATATGAGAAATATAAGTTTGGAAAGACTTTTGCATTTTGTTCTGATAATGCTTGAGTTTATGTGCAGAATATACAGAAGACAACACTGTGGTAGGAGGTTACTGCAATAAATTTATGCTGGTGTTGAGGATTAAATGGTAACCTTGGTTGTTCTGATTTGTAAGGTCCATGTGGCGCTTTATTACAGGAATAGCTACTACAGTGCCAGCCAATCTGAGAAGCGTAAAATCTTACTGCATAAAATGCTGTTAGGAAAAGTGTATCCCATCTTATTTTGTTATGACTTTTTTTTTTGTAAACTATTTTTAGAGTATTCCGTTCTTCATTGCTTTTATTGGGCTGGAGTTTGCTATCAGCTGGATTCAGAAGCGGAAGCTGCCAGGTCGGATCAATGATGGCATAAGTTCTCTGTCCTTAGGGATCCTGTCCCGACTACCAGAGTGAGTATATGAATGCAATCTTGAGATTGTTTGGGTTTTAATCACTAAAAAGAAAGAAAATAAATAGAATTATGTGTTGCAGTTGTTTTGCTAATCCAAAATTATTAAACAAGGCATCTGGAACTTTCTTTATGCAATTAAATTTTAGTGACATGTATAAAATCTTTGTAAGGCTAAATATGATTCTTTCAGGGTGTCGTCAAGCTCCACATTTCCAGTTTATCATCAATTATATTAATCCATATTGGACCTTGCTGTCACCTTGTAGTGTTTCTGGGATTTCACCTGATTTGATTGTATCTTATGTTAGGCTAGGTTTTAGAATCTGCGTTTTCTTTCATTGAAATACAGAAAGAAGATAACAAAATGAAACCAACAAACCAAGTCTATTATTTTTGTTAGCCTTTAAAAATAAAACTGTGTGCAGTTTATATAACCAAATCAATAGAGTTGTGAATATGCATATGATCCAAAGTGCTTTGAACACAGTAATTTTGTTTGACTTCAATGGATTTTAATTCCTGAGAGGATTGTTGCAAACATGATCGTATAATTCCTTCTCCAATGTAAAGACCATAAGATTTACCTGAATTAGTTTGGTGAGCAGAGTTTTAAAGAAATAGCCACTGTGAATTGCAGTGAATAAAATCCAGCAAATTCTTTTTATAAATTGCTCTGCTTTCCAGAAGCCTTAGTTACTTGTATGTCATGTCATGTTTTAGATAAGCCTTTACGTGATATGAGCTTCCAGATGAAAGATTTTATTGCATCTTTTCTTTTCAAATGGGATTACATTCCTATTCCCTGTGTATGAATTTGCAGATGACCATCAAATTGTATATAATCTCTTCATTATAAGAAAAAAAGTTTTTATTATTTGAGTTTGACTGTATGGTCTATTTGCAAGTCTTTCAACTATTCCTCCAGTTTTTTTTCAGAATACTCTGCAAGTTTTTCAGCCTTCTTATTGTTGCTGTCTCAAGTGCACTCCATATTTCAGAAATTACTACATCAGTGCCAAATAATGAAGTCATTTGTTCTCTATTTCTACTTGTTGTTCCTCCCTTTATATATCCCAGATCCTTTGAGCTGTCTTTCATCCTTGAATACTATTTTGGATTCTGTGACTTACATTCCTTGTTCATAGGCAGTATTTTCTTATATTTGGCCACATAGAAATACATGGATTGTACAGTTATGACTCCTGAAGTAGCCTGAATCCATGAAAAGTTGTCTTTGTTACCTAAAGATCCCTGGTTTATGTCACTGCAAATTTTACTAGAAATCTTTCCTTTCAATCCAGATTTTTGATCAAATACATTAAAAGAGCATAACAACAAAAAAATTATCCCATCTGGCTAGTAGAACTCATTTTCTGGAATGTGTAAATCACCCTCTTTGTAATCTCTTGATCATTTGCCACTTGGTTGATTTTTTTTTAAGGTTTCTAATCAATACAATCTTTGACAAAGTCCATTACGTACAAAGACAATTTCTGATAGATTACGTTAATTATCAGTAGTAAATATCCCTGATGAAACCATTTAAAGACAGGCTTCAAAACTTCAAATATCTGAAAATGAGAGGCATGAGCTTTCAATATGAGAAATACTCAACCGTAAAATTTTGTCTTCAAATGAAGTTATGTCAAAGTTATTTGAGAATTATTATTTTTACAGATAGTATACTACCTATATTCAAAGTATTTTAAATGGCTTGTGAGCTTGATCTTGAAGGAGCTACATTCAAATTTTCAATCTGTTTTATGCAGCAACGCACAACCCTGATAATGGGTTACTGTAGTCTGTATGAAGCTGATATTGAAATAAATCAAATGTAGCTTCTTCAGCCTAACTCAAATTTTTTAAACTTGACAGGCTTACTATGCTGAGTATTTCTTTATTTGTCTGAAATATTCAGAACAGATTAAGTTTAACAAAGGGCCTGAGATACATGTAGAATAAGTTTGAATGGTTTTGCAAGTCCTTTTGGTTTTATTTTAAGAATGCTGAAACACTTGAGATGCACTCATTCCTGGAAAAAATGCTTGCTAAGAAAACCAGTGTGTGTGTGGAATGCAGCTTTGCAAGGTGCTGAGTACTTTTATTATTTTGGCACTCAGTTCTTTTGCTGCAGGATTTGGCTTGTGGGCTGTGCAGTTTTCTTTTGCAAGATTGTTTCAACTGAGTGAACAAAATGATCCTTAAGGGCTCAAAATTTTGCAGGGTCAGGCAAGTGTCCAAGATCAGTACACCTATTTATTGTTACACCAGCACAAGAAGTCTCTTCCAGGTTACTTGTGCAGCTCTCATGACTGGAAATACCAGACCCTGCTCAGCAATTCTTTCCAAAGAAGAGTCCTGTAAAACTTTCAGTTTTTTGGCTGAATGTGAAAGAAGCAGGCAAAATACAGCCATCCTAAATTATTTAATCTCATGTTAGTGTTGCAATTCTAATGCTTAGTGTAACACCTCTTTTATAAGTAAGAGGAGTTGTGAATAACAGACTGGCTAAAAAGGCTTGAACAGAAAAAACCAGAACACTTTACCCTTCTGTCTTGGGCTTCCATGGTGTGAAAGAACTGGGTCAGACAAAAAAGGGGAAAAAAATAGTGCAGGCAAAAATCTCTCACTAAGACTTTCACTTCAGTCTTTCCCTTTCAGGAAGAAAAAAGGTAGGGAAAGTTGACAGAAACTGCTAAAACAATATTTCAGCAGAACCCACAGCATCAGGGGAAATAGTAGTGCAAATCATTAACAGCTGAAGGTTAGATTAACACACCATTGATTGTATCCTCTCCCAGGGACTAATTTTCATTTTCTCAACTAGCAGCAATGGTTTGCCACTTCCTTAAAAAAATCTGTGGTTGGGTCTAAAATGGTGGCTTCAGTCTATTAGTTAAAATGAAGCTTCAAATGTGTCATTGCGAAGAGGTCTTTACATTTAATGAAATAATTAGGAGTCACTAACCATATTCAGCCTCTAAGTATTTTTTCCATTTCACAGTCTGTATAACAGAACTGTTGCGTGTCTTGACGGCAAATAGTATTTATTTAGTGTTTCATACTTCAACTTTCTGTTGAGAAAGTGCAAATCATAAATTGTTGATACTTGTATGCCAAATGTTAAAAATGTAAGTGCAAGAGGAAAATTCTAATCAGACAAGGCAATGTTTTTGTTTTCAGATTCGCTAGACTCAGCAGCATGCAGTAAGTCGAATGGCTTGTGCATGCGTATCATCTCTTGTAAAGTAGCCATCTCTTGTAAAGTAGTACATTTCTTAAATATAGTTTTCTCTGCATTAATGCATACTGTGCATTCCTCTGCATGTAGTAATACTAAATGTTGTATGGAATGAAAATTAATTTGGGAAAAAAGGGAGAAACTTGTATTACTAAGTTTGCTTCCAGCATCCTAAATGTTGGTTAAAAAAAAATCTGAGAACTTTTATTCTAAATAAATAAATAATTTTTCTAGCTAACAATTGCCAAGGGACTTTAAATGCTGCTTTAAAAATATTCTCCCAAGAGAAAGTTTATTTTGGGTATGAATATCTATTTTAAAAGTATGTGCATTATTTCATATTGGCCCATTTCTTCTTTTAAAGCAGCAGAACATAAATCTAATCAAAAAGTGTTTGGGGGATAACTGAGGTAGGTATGTTTTCAAACTAGTTGGGAAAGTATTTGTTCTTTATGGTTATGCTCAATTGCCAATTTTTAATGTTCTGCTTTGCCACACAGTTGTACAGTGTGTGAGTGGATATGTATATAATGTCTGACAGTTTGGTCAGTCAAGTCTGTAATGAACTTCTCCATTTCAAAAGAGAATATTACAGTCTGTATACATTATTTACTTTGATTTTTGAATCAGAGGAAGTAGGAATTCTCTGAACTGTTGAACATGAGAATGCAATGAGTAAATGCTTTTTGATTAGTTCATGCTATTAAGTATCCTAAGATATCTGCACATCAGCAATAAATAAATCAAAGGAGTACAAATCCTGTTTCTGCTGTAGACCAGTGTATTCAGTTTTGTATATCACCTGGATTTTAAATGATCTTTTTTCAGAAGCTTTATTGAAGGGGCAGTTTCATGTGTATTTTACACCAGCAATGCTCCCAAATGAAGCACCTTTGATTGACTGATACTTCTGGTTGCTCCTTCTTCCCTCTGTACCGTCACCCCTCTTTGGCCAGCATCAGTGTTTGTTGCCCTGTGAGGAAGTGGCTTGGGAAGCAGGTCCAGCTCCTCCCCATCACATCAACCTGCATCAATTTTTACTATGTTTGTGCATAGACTTGTGCAAGAACAAGAAATGAGATTGGGAAAGAGCAGCCAGGGTTACAGGACAAGAAACACTAAATGCTTTTGTAGCATTAGTGAGTTATCTGCTCTGTAACATATATAAAATTTCAATCTGAAACCAAAGATTTTCAGTTTTTAAGAGTAACAAAATGCAGAGCTGATTAGAATACACTCACTTCAAGCTTGTGCAGTTATTCACAATCTTGTGGAGCTAGGAGCGTCTTAACAGAAAAAAAATTGCCTGCAAGGATTTACCCATTTAAAGTATGTGCTAGCTTCCTGAAGTATCTATTAGATATGTTGTGACTATTGAAAATTACTCTCCTAAAATATTGATTGCATTTCTTAGAGGAAAATTTGATACATGCAGTTTCTCGTAAATTATATTTTCACTTTAAGACTTATTAGGTACATTTTTCTTTACATCTGTTTGATTAAGACTTTGGACAGATGTTTGTTTAGGGCATGGTCAGATGTGTTGCTTCTGGTTCAGCTGCCCCTTCAGATCTGCCAACATAACTGCACATTTAATTGCTCCCCAGCCTGGTCCTGACAAAGTGATCTTGCTAAAAGCAGAAACAAAAGCCCCCCCAAGAACTATTAAAGAGGTGTTTAAGCTCAGCTGCATTCATTTTGACAGAGCTAGGTCAGAGAGCAGCTATGCATGCAATTATGGTGGCAGTCTGAGGGCTGGTAACCACCACACTTAGGGCAGTGATGAGCAGATGGGGCCAAACTGGAAAGGTAGTCACTTAACCTGGTTAAATGGGAAGTGGAGCTGCTGTGTCATGCCATGCCCTTAAACCAACTGAACTTCTGGCTACTGCATTTGTGTCTTTCTTGTGCTCACTTACCTAGTGCTCTCTTTCTCTTGTGTTGGTTCAGGTGCTCATCTGATCCCAAGTGGCGTTATTTTAGTTCACTCTCTGAGCACAAAGGTATTTGCTTTAGGCAGAGAGACAAGCTAATTATCCAGGAGTGGAAAAGGGGCAGCCAAGAGCTGTCAGGCTTTAGGTTTCTACGGAACCTGCAGTCACGGTCATGCCTGCAGCAGCTAGTTCTGGTAGTTTAAGGCACTGTCAATAGATGTGTCCAAAAAATAGAATTTTTAATAAGTAACAGACCTGAAGAGACAGAATCTATTCACCTACTTATTCCTCCCACTCTCCAAGTAGCACTAGGTAGTTACATATTTCACAAGAGAACCCTCCAGGCTTCACTCTTCCATATACACTCTTGATTGTTCCCACATTTTACCAAAGGTCACAGCCCTCACAGCTCTGTGAGGGAACAGGTTTTGAATTAACTCACTAATCTTCTGTAGGTAAAGCAGTCAGAGTAAGATAAACAATTTCAGTGAGGGGTTAGTGCTGTGCAGCAGGATCTGATAGGATTTGCATCAGGCAAGCCTGACTATGGAAGGAGATTTTCACAATCAGTTCAATTGAACTCATGGCAATAACTGCCTTACCTGAGTGTGTTTTTTTTTTTTTTTTTTTGTTTA
>VXBQ01007921.1:940972-992452 GCA_013400175.1 Phainopepla nitens | reverse complement strand
TTTTTTAAATCTGGTTTGCGTTGATGAACCAATTGGGACTATGTAAATGAGTTACTCTTGTGTGGATTAATTATCTTCTGTTCTTACTGTATCACTTTAACACGGTTGTATAATTTTGGTGTAAATCGCACCATGTCCTCTGGTAAGTCCAAACCCAGCTGTGCCCAGTAAATATGCTAGTGCTTCCTGCCTGCTCTCATGCTCATCACTACCTCCCTAATCCCCTTTTACTATCCTTACCTTCCCCAGGCATATCAGCAGTCTTATCTTCAGAGGTTTAAACCGTAGAATTTTGGTACTCTGGTTCTATTTGTTTGAAGCATGCTGGAGAGCACATGTGGGCATAGCTGCTGGCAGAACACAAGAATACCAGTGAGACAGTGCTACTTTTTAATGATGACTAAGGACAGATCTGAGCCAGAGTTTGAATCTCTGGAGTTTCTGATGAAATTACATATATGCTACCTTGCAGCACAAGGAAGGATTTGGGATAGCTTGGATAGTCTCAAACTAATTGGCTGAAACAACTGGCAGTCCCTATGTTCTACAGATTGCTGTATTTCACACAAACTTGTTAAGGATCCAATTACTCTTCTGTGTTGTAACCTCTTGCACAGAATGCATATTTTTCTACATCCTTAGTAATGTATCATGTTTTTTTTTTCTTTACAGTGAGGCCAGTATGTGGCTTGGTGATCGCCCATTTGTAATGTCAGCTCCTAGCTTTACACCTGCCATATCTTTAGAAGCAAAAAGAAGCTGTCAGGGTACATTTTCAAGTATACTTGTGCACTTCTGTGAAAGTACACAATGTGAACTGAATTTACCCTTATTGAAAATATGATGTTAAGTTGAGTAGTCTCTCTAACTCACAAAATATACCAATTTCTCAAATCCATTATATGTTGCACAGATTTTTTTATTCCATATTTTTGTATTTTATTTAAGCCAAATTGTTTCCTTTTTTCACACATTTTGAAAAAAACTGTCAGAGGGTGCTTCTGTATAGAGTACCCTTCTGACTGAAGGATGTCTCTGCTAAACAATTAATTAATTATAAATCGAGACTCCACTAGATGGAGCACAGGGGTAGCATTTTTAGAGCTGGCCAATCTAGTTTCTTGGGTCAACACTTAGAAATTAACAAAATTAGGGAAAAATGTCTCTTAATGATTCTGTAAACTAGTGTTACAGATGTGAAAAGAATAGACTTTCACCACTGTGTATCATGGACAAAACCAAACTGTCTTTTAAAACATTCAGAAGTATGACCAAAGGAGTTCAACATAAATTCTCATGTAAATATTTTTCCTTATTTCGTCATTTGATGTGCTATGATGTTTCACTGAAGCTATTTCACTGTATTTTTATAGACCATAGGAATTCTTAGCAGTTCCTTTGGTTTTTCTGAATCTATTCAGAACAATCTGAATAGAATACCCTTTTCTCATTACTTGTTTTTATCTGACCTTTGAGAATATTATAGATTTGTTCTGAACTGAACTTAAACTATAATGCAAATTTGCTCAGTTCAGTGGAAAAACTAAGTAGGATAGATCAAAATCAGACCCTCAGTTGGAAAAAGGTCCTAGTCAAGCCATTGATATTAAACCCATGTGGTGGTGTTTGTACAAATATTGAAAAATCAGGAGCATTGCCTTGTAGGAGATGACATCGTAGACTATTCCAATCTTGTGTATCCTGAATATACTGGAATATAATTTACTGCCCCCAGTGCTGGACTGGTATAAAAGAAATGCAACTTCCATTCTCATAAAAGAAGAATAAACTGCAATGCCAGAAGCTCAGTCGTACTGAAGGTTTTAAACTAGGCTTTTTCGTCTTTTAAAGATACCATGTAGTTAAAAGTATCTGAATACCTTGCATAAACTTGGGGCATGATGAGTTACTACTGGTGATTGTATCACTAAAGACCGTGGAACTTCTCATGAAAATATCTCAGTTGTATTTTTAACTGATACAATTAAAAATGTACTTATTTATGAGCAAAGATAAAAAAGTGACTTGAATTATGCAGGAAGACTGGAACTTAATAATAAGAAATTGTAACACTGTTGCTATTTTTCTTCCAACACCTGTTTCATGTTTTATTCCACCTGCTACTGTAAATTAATATTAGGGTCATAAATTAGAGGATAAAAAATGAAGTGCAGCAGGAATAAGTTTGATGAATAAAAGGGCAAGGAGATCAGGCAAAATACTGTGCAATACTGTGTACAATACAACTAGTAGGGATACCTGAGTCACCTCCCTTTTACCTCATTTTGAATTTGATATTTTCTTTTGTCCTTGAGGAAAACTGGAGGTTTGTATTGTTTAGGCTAAAATGCTGGAGAAAAAAGCCATACTGAGGAAGAGGAGAGGCTTTGATTCAGCTTTTGAGTCTGGTGGGAACATTTTCTCAAAATGTAGGTGCTATTTCCTGTAATCAAGGGTTTTCCAGAGCCTGATAATAATTTCCCAGCTGTATCATTTTGGTGAATTATTTTTTAGCCTTGGGTTATTTCATGACTGGTTTTGCATATTAAGAATGGGAGAGGAGATCATATTCATCTCGATGATAGAAAACAGGGAATAGAACTCCCACAGCTCCCTCTCCCTTTCTCTCCACCTTGTGGAAAGTTTGGCTTTGTGCTAAAGCGTGAAAAAGCCTTGACTGCAGTGTGTCAGGCATATTTCAGCTCGATTTGTGTCAACCCTAATAAGTCAGCTGACAAGGTAATAAATTGGGTGTCTGTTCAAGGCCTGGCACCTGTACAGGAAATAAAAGGGGATTTCAGTTGCAGCAGATTTGCTTTGTTTTCCAAATGGTTCTTTTCTCAAGGCTCCTCTACCTCCTTCCCCCTTCTCTTTACTGAAATCATGTTATCAAAATGTTTATTTCAATTGTGGCTGGAGCCAGTTTTTCATCTGGAAAAGAGGGCTCTGAGTATCCTTGGAAATGGAAATCCTTAAGATTTCCATTCTGTAATAAAACCTTACAGAGCATTTAATTATTCATGTATCCTGCTGTTACGTAAATGGTCTGAATAATTTCAAATTACTGCAAAACTGCCTTTGTTCAGCATTTTGAAACTTTACATTTATATAGTTTGAATCAGGCTAGGAAAACAGAATTTATTTAACCCAGGGAAACTGTACCAGTAATATTTCACTATTTTTAATGATAATATAACCTTGTGACCAGGGTGTCTTAACATGCTTCCCTCTGTGCCTGACCTCCAAGGATGCAAGTTCTGTTACAGCCCTTGAGAGCAGAGCTTTTGTAGGTCCAGCTGTAGGGTTGTGTTTTTAGCTCAGGGGCACCAGGTCAGTTCCCAGTGTGATGTGAGGTGGTGACTGCGATAGTGGTGAGAGCTGAGGCCGTTTCCTTGGACTGTTCACTTTTGGTACGCACATCTTCTCCATGCTTGGAAAAGAGACAACTGCTCCTGTATCTGACCCTTTTCATTTTCATTTTTGGTGGCTGTCCTGGGCACCATGGAAGAAGTTTCCTAAAGGTGTGGTTGCAGGCTCTATGGCTGGAGGAAGAAAAACAGGACCTTGTATTCTTTGAAATGGGCAGCTGCCTTTTCTTCCCATTGAATTTCTTCCACCTTTTCCCTCCTTCATTATCCCAGAGGGATCTAGAATAAGTTGATCTTCATTTCCACATGGAGAGTTCATCTCCCAGAATTTCCTTCTTGGACTTTTTTAATTAGAGGAAGTGATAATCTGACCCAGTGGAAGGCGAAGGGGGAAATGGTTTATTAAAAACAAATATTATTGCCATTAATTAAAGTACGTACGATCTTTAGAAGCAAGGAGACAAGAATCCTCAAGGTCATAACAGTTGCCTAAGTGCACTTTGCACATAGTAGGAAAATTTCCAGCAGCAGTGTTAAAAATCCAAGAAGATAAATCTATGGAATGTATATAATAAAGTTTTCTATATAGTCTGTCTGTTTTAGGATTTATTACTCTTTATGCAGAGGATTGGATTAGATGACAAAAACCTTACCTATCCACTTCTGTCACATTTATGGTTACAACATTCAAATGAATAAAAAGTTTTCTTAAGTTCTCTTAGTATTTTCAAGAAGTGAAAAAGGAACTTGAGGGGAAAAAAAAGGGGGAATATAAACCTTTAAAACTCCAAGTGAACTTTAGGAATTGTAATTGAATGCACGCTCTGGTCTTTCTATCACACTGTAAATTTAAAAAAAATACTTAGTTAAGCAACTCTTCTTTCTCCAGCACTGCCTAGTAATATGATGGATTACTCTAAATTAATTACAGTAATCAGTGAATGTTATGTGCTGTAGAGTTGTGATTCAAGCATGAAGTAAAGAAGGTACAGCAAATTGCATATATAAAAAATGTGTTTCAGGGTTAACTCAAGGTTTACACCTTGGCCTTAGCCTGTGGGAAAAAAAAAAAAGGACTCGAGGGTGAAATACTGAAAGCTGATCAAAAATGGAGGAAATGTTCCAGGTCACATATTTTTGGATGTACTGCAAAGGCATTATATGTTAATAAAGCAGAAGAATAAAGTAAGAAAACAGTACCTAATAATAACTGATACTCTGTGTTGCAAGAGGTGTTTTAAATTTCCTGGTCATTGAAAAGATGTTAAGAAATGCCCATTTCTTTGTTTGAATAATATCAGCTCCCTTCTGACCTGTTGTGAAATGGATTGAGAATTTATACTGAACTTTACAGATTCCTCATGAGGTGAATTGCAAAAATCTGCTTGGACACATATAATCTTCTTTAAAAATATTTATAGAACACAGCTCTTATGAAAATTAAACATGTTCCAGGTGTGTATGTCCCACCTTCTGGGCATAGCCAAGTTGTTTTTGAAGTGGTAGATGCACCTGTCCTTGCTAGTCAAGAGAAATTCTTCCTGGTCAAGCTGCTAAAATGAAATTAAAGTTCATGAGGTTTGTTGTGTCTTAGTTTTATTCGAAAGAAAGCTTGTATGATTATAGTCAAGCTGGAAATAAGTTGTAGGTAAGATGTGCACCTGGATGTGGAAAAAAAATTAGTACTTTTCTTCCGGAGTAACAACTACTTGCAGTACTTCAGCTCTCAGGATAAAATGGTGGATGTGATACTGTTATGCCTGCAGGCTCTTACTGGGAGGTTTCAGATGAGTTTTCTGTTCTTCATTAACAGTGAAACCAGCACCACAGAAGCTCAAGGTGTTTTCTTCTAGCTTTATTCAAAACACAGATGGGAAGAGGTGCTAATGCCAGGAGTATAAAAGCTCTAAATGGATGTGTCTCCAAAAAGATGGAGTTCAGCTCTAGTACAGGGGATGGCTTGCAAGCTGAAACAACCATGTTTGCTGAGCTTCCCTTCTGTTTCAGTGCAACTGCCCAAAAGGACATGGCATGGCCAGACTGTTTTCAGGGATGTTTTCCAGATGTGTGAAAACAGTCTTTAAAGGGGAAGGAGAATATGTCCTTCTTTAGTTTTGCAGATTCTAGTATTTTTCTGTCCATGCTGTTAACTACATAAAAAATAATGTAGCTGGAAAAATAAATTAGGCAAGAAAGGGAGAGTATTGAAAGAAATACCTCTGAGAAGTGGTACTGAGGCAAGAATGAGCAGATGTGGACAAAGATGCACAGAGAAACTTTCAGCTGATTTCAGTGTAAGGGGAAGCTCTGGATGAAACTAAAGTAAAAGAGAGATGTTGGTCTATCCTTTGGCTGAGATTTTGCATGGCTATAACACATATGTGTAGCTTGTTACTACTTCTGTTAAAGTAGTGTCTACAGGTTTGCTATCTGCAGTGTTCTTTGGAAGCCCCCTGAATTTGTATCCCAGAATCTTTCTTCAGCTATGAATATGCTATATAGGTTTTGAAAGTCTTGCATGACTTTGTGTAAAGGTATTGCTAATAATTCTTCTATCTCCTCACCAGAAAACAGCAGCAGCAAAACATCTGAGAACTACATTTTGTGTGTGTATGTGTGATTATCTTATTTTTTATTCTTAGGCTCTAAACTGAGGTGAATTTCACCCATTTATATAGAAAAAAAGAATATTTGTGGCTTTTCTGTAATTAGTATCTTTCCCCTAGTTCTTTTTTTTTAACTGCTTTTCAGAGGCTGGCACAATTCAGTTCACCACCGTTTCGCTACATTTTTAGCAACGCAACAAAGGAGAGTAGTGGGAGATGGTGTGAGGAATCTGCTGCAAATCCTGCTGTGGACTAGTTTCTTCAACAAAATTGTCAGTTTAAATATATATCTCTCTGTATCTGTGGCACCATTTCACAGCTACCTAAGCCGGTTGTCACCTGGGCCCATCCCAGTGCCTGCAGCCTCTCACCATTCATATGTGGGTTTAATGTTTCCTGATTCATCCTAAAACTCACCCAGCAAAATCATAGTAATTTGTTTGGAGATAGCTCTGGGCCCCAGTTGGTGAAATGCGGTGATAGGGTGCTGAGAGGAGGGGGTGACCTTGGAAACCCAACTTTGTATTAATCTGAGCACCTGTGGAGAGTTACTACTAGGTTTGGCCTGCCCATTCCAGAGCTGCTTTCTTTCTCCTCCTCCTGGTCTCAGTGCTGAGCCTCTGTTAGGCCAGGGACAGCTACTCTGTCCCTGTAGTCCAGGAACTCAGCAGCAGTAAGCAATGCTGTCTGGTGGCTTTCCTTGACTTTGCAAGTTCATGATTTTTTTTCTTTCCCTTTTTTGGAATCCTGCCATTTCTCTCTACCAATTACCCATACCCTTCTTTTCAAAGGCACTGGTGTTTGTCTCCTCCTGCTGCATTTACCCTCTTTTAAAGTGAAGCGATACGCTGAGCAGATCAAACATTTCACTGCTCCCAGAGGTCCTGTCCCCTTCCATGTTCTTTCTTGTAATGGAAGCAGTCAGGGTGTTTTAATGTCATACATTAGTGTTTCGGCATAATTGCTGCTACACTTCAATCACTTCTAACTTACTAGTTAGCAAGTATGGGTTTCTTCTAGATTTGGGAAAATAGGAGNGGGTGGGTGGGTGGGAGTTGGTTTTAGAAAACTTGTAGACACTAAGCAAAGGTTCCACTGAAGTCAGTAGTAGTATTACTTGGCAGAGGCTGAAGAACCTGGAGACTGCTTTTATGTGTTGTGAAAAGACTTCCAGCTGGTAAATTGTAAATATATAAAATGTTCTGAAATTAAAACTGAATTACTGATAAAAAATCTCTGGATCTCTATTTCAGTGTTTTATTCAGAAGTATTGAGTTAATTAGTTACATATACGTATGGAATAACTACAGACTCTGTGAACTGCCCTGGGACTCGCCATGGACATGGTATTTGACACTTCTGGGAGTGGACTTTGCTTACTACTGCTTTCATCGCATGAGCCATGGTAAGACTTAACAAGTTTCTCGTGTTTGAACATACAGAATACATTAGTTGTCTTTTAATAAAACAAGATATTCATTTTTGTTTCTGTACTTAATCTACTCTAAGCATATATAGCTGCTCTTCTTCCCAAGGGTTAGGAAAGATAAACTTTAAGCATGGAAAACAGGTAATGCATCACACTCTTTACAGTAAACTTGATTTTGTGAAAGGGAGGAATAATTTTGAAAGCTGTACAACAGAAAAAGTGAAGTATCGTGAAAAAAGTAAGAAAAAAAATAGTAAGTACATAAAAATTTGGGTTCAATATCCCTATATACCTGTATGAAAAATACAGCAAAGTACAGATAATTGTTTCAAAATAATCTGGTAGATGTGCACATTAGAGAGCAGTAAAAAGCAAGGTGGCCAAAATAATGGAGTCTGTGTAAATCACGTCAGCCATTTCTGTACATATATATCTGTCCCATTATATATTTCTGTTTTCTCGTGAAAACAAATATCAGCTCCAGCCTTTTATACCCTATCTGAAAATGCAATTACAGTTTCTATCTATCCTAATTCTGGGCCTGATCTAAAGTCTGTAGCAATGAAACAAAAAATCTTTTTGTTCTTTAAGAGGCTTGGACTGGGTTTCTCAAAGCCGAGTGCCCACAGCTTGCAGAAGCTGTGGGATGTGGTAATGATACTTCATGCAGTGTGCTTTCAGAAAGGGAGAATGCTCTGCTGCCAGTAGGTCAGTGGAATACATGGAAGTAGGTAAGAAAGGAGCCTGAGCTGCTGAGGAGTGGGAGAGAGGAAGGGTCCCTCCCAGGTGGGGATGGCAGGCGGGTGTGAGAACAATGCAGGGTGGGTGTAAAGGGATAACAATGGTGGGGGGACGGGGCGGGAGGCGAGGAAGCAGGGGGAGCTGGAACAATGTGTCGAGGGGGACATCACGGCCTGGAGCTGGGAGCCCTGCGTGGGTGTGCGGAGACTGGGAATACGCTTCACAAACAATGACATTAACAGTGCTGGCAGGGCTACAGCCTCAGGCTGAGAGCTGCACTAGAGCAGGAGGCTATTCCTGTGTTTTAAAATAAAAATAATTGAATTCAAGTGTTAGAAAATCACTGGCTTGGCTGTGCTTTGCTGTGCTTTCTCTGGAGTCAGTGGTAAAATTCCCACTGGCAGAGAAGGGAAGAGGGCCATCTCTGCACTCTCTAAAGCAATGGATATATTTCTGTTCCTGCAGCAACGTTGCATTTACTCTTTTCTGTTTTTGATTTTGAGGGAATGCTTTGGAATTAATCTGAATAGGTGTTTTAGAAATAAAATACAAACCAATTCTATATATAATGGAGTTGAAGAAACTGTAAGAAAACGCTGCTCCTCTCTTAAGAAGGTCAGTGCTAAGCAATTAAATAAATGTTAATTTATTATTCTTCAGGTTACAGAAATACTGTTTGCTGTTAGATCTGTGCTACTTAGCAGGTAACTGATGAAATGTTGTAAAAGACCACTCTAACTGGAGATTTTAGTTTAACCAACACTCTGGTCAAACAATGATGAAATCTCTAGCACGGCAACACAGCTGTGAAAGTCAGCTGCATTGAAAGTTGCTGAGGAAACTCAAGGAGATGGTTTTAAAAAGTCATGAAAAATATCTTTTCAAATTGAGAAGAAGGGGCACTGGAAAAGTAGCTGGTACAAGCAGTCAAAACACACCTTTGCGCTACAAAGTGACAGGGCCTGGTGGTTCAAGCTTGGATGCTACAGAAAAGTTAAAAATTAATAACACGTGTATATCCCAGGAAGTTCAAACTGTGCGGGCTAGCCCTAATTGTTTCAAACTGAAAAACTAAAATTCAGATACATTTTTCAGTTGTTTCTTAGAAGTTGATATAGTTTTGATGCTAAGAATTATCATCATTGTGTAGCTTTTCCTGGCTGCAAGCAATAATTTGGTAACTCAATCCTCTGGCATTTTTACTACCTTATTTCATGTTGTCCATGAATAACTAGATTTTTCATTCTACTCTCTCATAAATTGTCTTGAATCGCTATAGATTTTAAAATTCCTTCTGTAGGAGAAACCCTACCTAGCAATGTAAAATTTTTACCCAGAATTTGGGGAGATATTTTTTCCTCTTCACTATATGCATGTAATAGCTATTATCCTAAAGTGAACTTATACAGCAACAAAAGGAAGTATTTTTAGGTGTGATCTCATTTTGCAAAGGATAGAGTTATTCTAAGTATGTACTTGTATTTTCCATTGTTTGCAGTAGCCACTGAAAGGTTAGAAAATAAAATGCTTCACCACTTATTCCAGCATTCTTCTGGGTCTGATCCAAAAGCCATGGCAGTCAGCGGGTCTACTTAGACACTGCTCTTTCTCATGGCATTTTATTGAATTTATAAATCAATGTAACTTTTCCCTTTGTTTCAGTGAAAGCACCCGTTGTGGCTGTACTACTAAAAAAACTATGCTGTAAAATCCCAGGTTTTATTTTAAATATATTTTTTTAGGGAAGGATATGTGTGGGTTTGAAGGATTTTTACCAGATATTTTAATCTAGCATATGTGGATTACTCCTCAAGTTTCCTCTCCAGGTGCAGAGACCCAGAGTTAGTCCTGCTAGTAAGGGGGATTTGGTGGTCCCAGAGCAGCGCTGAGCCCCAGCACGCCCTCCCCGCACCCTGGCCTCACGGATACTCCTGTTGCAGACAAAAAACAACAGCGGTAAGGAATTTGGAGGCCCTGTAAACTGATTTCTTCAGCAGCCACACCTTTTAATCACGGGGTGGGGAAATCTAGAGAATTCCAGATCCATGCAAAAACACGGGTGCGGGTGCAGAGCCCGGGTCCTGGCTGAGGGTGTCTGGTGCCTAGCTCTGGTGGGGGGGGCTCTGCTGGACCCAGGGCCACCCTTGGCCTGAGCAGGTCCCTCGGTAACAGCTGTGTGCTCAGCCCTGTGCTCCAGTAGGGAATAGTGGGGAGCTGTAAGGCTCTAGCGCTCTGTAAGGGAGTCATTTTTAATCTACACTTCCCAGAGGATGACATCCTGCAGAACAGTGTGTTTCTATCAGCTGGGGGAATCTCCTGTCCTCTGTCAGGCCCTGGAAGAAGCTGTCTCTTCTTAAGAGCAGCTTCCAACACCTCTTCTTTTGTTCTCCGCTACTGCTGGGGAATTTCCATTGCTTCAGCGTCCCTCCCCTCAGACAACCTGGGAGAAGCGAGTTTCCTTCAGCAGGGCCAACCTCCGCAGCAGCTGCATTGTTCTGCCTGGGCCCCGGTGGCCGTGTCAGCCGCTCGCCCCATTGTCCGCTGGTGGCTTCCAGCCGCCCCGCGGGGTACGTGACACGGTCCCTGTCAGCGACAGGCTGAGCCAATATGAGCTGATGGTTCGAGTTACATCTGAGGTCATAAAATGGACCTCAACTGATGAGTGTATCCTCAGCAGATTCCCCAGCTGCTACATAAAATTTTGAGTTAGTGGTGTGTCTCTTAATAATTCTGAATTTATTTATAGTGGATGAGAAATTAGCCTTCTACACCAGGTGTATTGTAGAGCAATAGACTCCGAGCTTCTCAGATTCTCCCACCCCATGAGACCGACCTTTTGGCCAAGGCCAGCTTCTGAAGGGTCAGAGGACAAACAAAGAAACCCTGAAAACTAACGTCAGCATTGTCCTTCAAAAGACTGTGCCTCAGACAGTGGCAAAATGTCTCAGCTGAGGATGCTGAGAGATTTTTATTTCTAAGACTTGAAATAACTGGAAGGTTTGTGAACTTTTCAACCCCTGTTTTAAAGAACTTCTTTTAAAATGGTGTTTCTCTTAGCCATGACTTAAATTGTTTCTGCCTCTTCTCCCAGTGAGCATCTTCTGTTATAGTTCCTTCAGCAGCAGAACTGACTTCAGAAGTTTCTGGCTGCTCTTTCCTACACCGTGCTGCAGTTCACAACCCACTCAGTCCTGGAAAAAAATCATGCATGGAGACTGTGTGCATAAGATCACTGAAATAAACCATGTTAAGAAACAAGGTTGTGTTGCACTTCTTTCTTAACAATTCAACTCAGTAGTCATAGGGGTCAGTTGAGCCATGGAGCAGGACATAAACCAGACATGCTAGCTGAGAATCTATGGGATTAAGTGGAGACTTGAGAGAGAGCAGACAATTTCTGAGTCAGTAGTGCACAGGCAGGTAACTCGTTGTTTTATAAGGAGCCCGAGTGGATAAATTGGCACAGATAGTGTCTCAAGATTGATGCCATTAAAATAACTGAAATGTGCAACAGTAAAACTCAGTCCTGTTCTTTCTGATAATTCTATATGTATTGTGTAGTAATAATAATGATAATCCTAATGTGTTACTGGACACCAATGCAATACTGTGTTTGTTGTTGCATGAGGAGATGTGTTTAACCTTGTTGGAGGAAAACACAGCTCAAAGGCTCAAAGTCTCTTCACCACCTATATTTGCTGATAGTTTTTGGAGGGTGTAGTGAAATCATGATTGTTCTGTCTCTCTGACCCATTTCTGCCTTTAAACTGCCCCTTTTGTCTGCATTTTATAATGTAAGTGTCTGAACTCAGTATATTAGCATGGACTTGTTATGTAGATTTTATATTAACAATTGATACTATGTTGAAATAAATTTTTTATTTAAAGGGTTTGGGGTTTATGGGAAATTTATTATAATAACATGATGTCTGACTTTTCTTACAAGGTTTGCTTACAGGAAAATCTGTATTCCTGTAGAAATACAGCAAATTTCAATGGTCTTTAACCTGCCAAGTGGGGAGAGGGTTGGGTGATGGTGGTATTTTTAGGCTTATTTTTGCATGTGGGAAAATGTCCTTTTTTACCTGACTAAAGTACCATATTGATTATCCAAAATGAAACAAATTTAATTTCACCCCAGTGAGAGATAGAAAATGTTGGAAACTGTCAAGTGACTGGATGAGGCTCTGTTCTTTTTCTTGTCACAGCTTGTGTTGATTGCAAAGGGAATTGATACAGAATCATTAAGAGAAAAATATTCTCTTGTGAATTGTACAGAAAACATTTTTTTTGCAGTTCTGTCAGTTGTTTTTTCTTATTTTTTAAACAGGCGTGTGAGAGCAGGATATTAAAATGCTGTCCTTACTAGCCTCACAAAAATAGCAAAAGCTAGTTGTCGTATTTTCTAATCCATCTTCTGATTGATTCTAGTCTAATACCTGCAGACAATACAGTATCAATTGAAAATGAGTACATAGTTCAGGTGATTATGACTCATTCATTGCCATTCAAATTGACTGTAAGTAGACTGCATTATTTATTTCTATATGCTTGTTTCTGTAACTTGTCTTTTACCATTCTCTTATGTTTTTGCAAGAAGAGGTGCTCCTTTACTATGTGTCTTTTAATTTTTTAAGTGGACCCTGAATTTGTAGAAGACTAAAGTCAATCTTAGCAAATCAAGATGCTGCCATACCTTTTCATATTAAAACGTACATTTTGTTGAGAAAGTTCACCTGAAAACTACATCAGCTGCAATGAGGCTTCCTGATATAGAATGTCTAGGGTCCCATAAAATTATAGGAGCTTGGTTGTATTGTTTTCAGGTTGTTATTGTTCATAACAAGTTCCTGTTGTTTGAAAGACTGATTTCTTGTATACTGGCAAGAATAATGTCCTGATATGAGGTGAGGTGGACTCATTTAGTCTGTTAATTTTATTGTGGCATATGCAGATAGCTAAAGCCTCTTCCTATTTTACTTTACACATGGTGAGATAGTAATTGACTTTTGGAAAGTTCTCTGTAACCTGAACTGCTCAGAAGATGGAAATAAGAGGGAATCCACTAGAGACTTTTTGCTTAATTTTAATTTCTGAATATCTTAAAGACATCTATGAGTGAATGGATTTTCTAAGTATTTTAAATGTCAGAGATAATTAAGAATAATGGTAGCAACAAATCTGCCAATAGGTTGGATGTCAGACAAAGTGATTGGCTGTGGATTTTGGGCTCTTTCTAGCTGCTGTAGGATGTGGTCTGGAGTGGGAATACAATGTAGTGAAGGGTAGGACATGGCGTGTTGCTGTAGGTGAGGAGTTCAGCTTCATGGTCTGGGTTCAACACTATGCTTGCTATGATTCTTCGAGGTTTTCTGTAAATATCTGGTAACTGATTTTTTTTTTTTCCCTGCAGAGTGCTGGGAGAGATAGGCCTGACTGTTATGAATTAGACCTTGATATGAATACAAAAGCACTCTTTCTTATTTTTTATTTTTCTGATTCCAGAGACAATGTATCTTTTAAATATCATTAAATACATAGTAATGAAAGTGTGAGCTGACAATATTATGACACAATTTTTATGCCAAAATTCAGGTGGTAATTCTGTCTCCTCTCAGCCCTATTCATCTTCTCTCAAGCTCCCACCATGAAAAGACCTGGCAAGCTCCCCAGTTCAAAATGAAAAAGAAACTATTCCTCCATTTTCCTTGTTTGTCATTTTATGGTTGGGAAAGTGGCCAGCACAAGGTTAATAATATTTTTAAGTATTACCTATTTTCCTACTGTGAGGATTAACATAATACATTGAAATTCTAGAGGCTCTCTGTATAGATACACATTAGTTAGATGTATGGGTGTCCAGAGTGTAGAATTTCATCTGTTTTCCTACCTGCAGTGCCTGGGTTTTTCCTGAGTGCACAGATTAAGGAAAATGTTCTGGATCTGCTTGTACAAAAGCAAGTTTGCAACATGATTTTTCAGTAAAACATTAGAAAATGTGATGAAGTGGGAGAAGAAAGTTTGTTATAAATCAGCATGGGTTGACCATTCAAAAAATCAACTCTTCATGCATTTGTATCCTTGGCTATTGCTGCCCTCTAGGCTGTGTTCAGATTTTAAACACAGAAAAAAATTATCCTTTTCATCTGAGTGGAGATGTGAGAACAAAAGCATCCAATTCACTGTGCAGGGAAACAGTTCATTTGACATACTTTTTCAAGTGTCCTGCTGAAAACCAATGAAATGGTGCATAACACTTTTATTTTTAAAGGTGTTATAGAACATAAAGTAAGATATAAATTATCCAAGTTTTAAAGTGAATCTTTTTTGTAGTTAGTGAGTGTGGAAGAGGAGAAGCTAGTTCTCCTGCGATAGTTTGAAGATCTTACTGAAATTTTACCTGAAAAAAAGTTTTAAATTAGTTCTTTTGTACGCTGTTTGGCTTCCTAAATGTTATAGAGTCAGTCAGGCGACTTCACAAGTTGAAGAGAGAACTATGTTTGGTAGTTCAACTACTCAGTCAAGGAAAGGAGTCCAGCTATGTCTATCTTGTCTTTTTTTTTTTTTTTTAGAAAATTGTATTGCATATTTAAGTGAAAACCCAGCTGAGAATATATATTTCTGTTTCCCTTGACTTAATTTGAAGTCATGTTACTTACTTTAGCAAAAGGTTAATATCTATTTCCTGAAGAAGTTGCAAAAGATCACTTGATCTAGGCTCATGTTAAACCAAAACCAACTGCGGTGATTTTGGAAATGCCACCTCAGTTTATGATACAGCAGCTCCATACACTGTATAACTAGAGGACTATGTGACCTCCATGTTATACCAATCTGTTGAAATCAGCAGATCAGCAGTAAAAGGCACCAAATACAACAACTGTTTTTAATCTGTGATGTGAAACTGTGATTGTAAGGAATTAGATTTTGAGTAAAAGGACACTCCATATAATTCATTAAACAGCCAGCAGTGGTCACAGTTCTGTCACAGTTTTAAAGTAGAAACAGAGGCCTAGACGAATGAAAGGCATAGTTAAAACAGCCCTTTGAGATGCTTGTTCTTTCTCTGTTACAAAAAGAAGTATTTTTCTCCCCCTGTGCTAGTAAAAATTGCCTGGTTGTTATTGCTCTATCAGTCTGTATGGTTTTAGCATGGAGAAGGAAATTAACAGAATGCTATCTCTGCACTTCCACTCTGAAGCAGCGCTTCAGCTAATAGGCACTGTGAAGATGCAACTTCGAACAAATCTTTTGGAATTTCTTTACAAACTGTGCAGAATTTAGGTTTGGAGCCTCTTGGCAGTCTACCTGGAGGGAAAGCTAAGACAGTTCCTGTGGCATGTATGTATGTGATTGTGTGACTGGGTCATGTGAAGTGGGGACACAGACCCAGCTCTCCTCCCGGGCAGATGTGCTGCTCTGAAGGGCTTAGAATCACATTTCTGTTCCCCAGCAGGACATGGCTAAAGTATCCCGTTTTTACAGTATTAGGACCAAGGACAGTAAGAAATTTACAATGCCTTTTTAATGCAGAATAAAAGTGCATTCTGTCCCAAGGCCCAAAAGGCAAGCTGTTGCTTTCAGGGTATTACTCAGGTTTCCAGAAGCTCAATGTCTGGTAATAGTTTTCCTTGCTTGCTAAAATTCTAATGAGGCCATTAACATTTAAAATACTTTGTTTTACATTTCAAAAATGGCAATTAGCATTGAAAGTGTGTCTGGAGCAGACAAAGCATTATTGTAGCTGGGCTGGGCAATGCTCTTTGCATATATGTTTCCTTCAATGCATCTTTATTACCTTAATAAAGTATTTAAACTGCCAAAACTGTTTTTTGAGTGTAGGAAGGGCAATCTTTTCTGTATCACACTCTAGCTAAATTAATAGCAGGCTGATGGAAGATGTAACGTAATAAAAATTACCAATCTGACTTTTTTTCCTTTTTTCTTAGTAGCTAAAATTATCAGTAAATGCTTTTCTGGTATAACATTTTTTAATAACTACACTATTTATCAATTAATTTTTCTCAATGATCAGTAAATGTCAAACCTGAATAAATTCATCAATGCTAACTATTTAAAAAGTAAAATTACTTTTTTATTCTAAATAAAGAGCTGCTAAATAGAATGTAAACATCCTGTTGCAAGAAGATACCTACGATGTTTCATGTATAAAGCTGTATATGAAAGGCATCCTAAATAGGAGTCACTCAGCTGTATTATGGGCTTTATAATTGGACTTTGTAAAATACTTGCCTTTAAACACTAGGTGATGGCCTCTGGGCTGCTTATTTTGAGGGCTACATGGAAACAGAAAATTTCTTTTTGCTGCTGGGAATCAAAAATTGTGACTAATCAAATCATACTGGTATGCATGAGTGAAGAAACGCAAGATTTTGTGGGGTCCACGAGGAGAATTCTTGATTCTATCTAGTTATCAATTTTCCAGAAACCCTTAAAAACTTCCTTCTGAAAAAAACCTGTGGTCATTCTCAGCCTTTCTGATGAGGACATTACAGACACTGACAGTAAAATGGTGTGGCTATTGCTTCAGGCAGTGCAGTGCAACCTGAACATGTGACCCTGTAAAACACAGGAGAGATTTTCCCGAGCTACTTTTAACTTCTATAAAATTAGAAGAATTCCCTTCAATTTAATGAGCCAATATCATAAATCCTAAAGCATACCTTGCCATTTTATTTTTGTGAGTTCAGTAGGGGCAAAGCTATTGCTAACTATGGAACAGGAAGTGCAGACTCTCAGCCGGTAATCACACTATGGCATGTGACGTGTTTTCACAAGGAATCATTTCAGACATCAATGATGTCATGTTCATGGCTTCCATCACCTGGAAACTGGCCTGTTAAATTGAGACAAAAAGTAGATTTTATTGATTTTACAACACAGTGGTGTAAAGAAAATATATGCTTTATATGTGCATCATATATTTTACATGCTTTTATGCTTTATTTTAAGTTTTAGTCACTGTTAACACATGCAGATGCTGAGATCCTAAAATTTTGCAGTTATAAAAATAAAATTTTGTATTTTTTAAAATGTGGTAACCTATACTGTGTTACAGAACTTAGAGTTTTTCACCACAAACTGTCTTTTAATGTACTTCTGACTGGAGATTTAGATATTAAAAAAATCCCCAAACAATATAAAAAAGGAGCTCTTCCTGAGTTGTTTATTGGCTAGAATGGATGTGAAACAGGAAAGAGCAACCCTATCAAAGCCAACACTCAAGTCTTTCATACTATTTCCAGCTTTGCTCTTCTTCTGATGTCTCCTACCCGCTCAAAAGTACATGGCATTTTTTTTTTTTTATTACAAATGTTGTTTTGTTACTTAAACGCGGGGGGTTTTTTTTGGTTGATCGAAAGTTGAAAAGTATGTCTCAAACTATTTTGGAGAATTAAGTATGTAAGCTTGTTACATGACGAGCAGATTCCCTTGGATCATATGGTTAAAATGAATCTGAGTCATGAACACTTTGCAGCATTCCTACAGGACAAATGACAATATACAAACTACACATGCACAAATAAAATCATACTAAATGATAGAATTTTAAGAAGACATAATATTAGTTTTTGCTCTTTTGTCATTAAATATGGGCATGATTATTACGTTTGCTCCTCTTGTAAGAGCACTTCAACCTCACCAAGCAGAATTAAGTTGGAAAGCATGAAGCTGGTTCAGAGGAAATTATTGGGAAGAAGTGCATGTGACCTCAGCTAAACAAAAAACCCTACATGGTTTGAATTTTTTCATTTCTTGTCTGAAGATTTTTGTGAAGCAATTTCAGATTGGGTATCAGGACAGAGACATGGAACATCTAAATACAATAGTGACTTTAAATTACTGAACTGTAAGAATAAACAAACTTCGATTCAGAAATTATTCACATTTTCCTTTGCTCAATATCTATCTTTGGTGATAATAATTGAGTCCCTTAAGGTGCTTTTTTTTCATAGTTAAACTGCAAAAGTTTTACAATGGAGATGAGTTTCATTGTTCCCTTCTGTAAAACAAGGGAAGAGTAGCAGAAGCAGTGGCTTCTTAGCACAGTGGCAGAGGAAGGGACAAACTCAGGGATGAGTTCTTCAGGCTGGTACCTTCAGACCAAAGGCAGTGTTTCAATTACAATATTTTTTTTTTTTTTTAGTAAATAATACATTTCCTGTTTTTTGTCTATCTGAAGTTTAATTGGCATAAATTTTGCTATATAGTTTAGTCACAAATCAGTCTGTATTCTTACTTGTGATTTGAGTATATATTGGAAGTATGTACTATATATATAGGTGTGTATATGTATATATATATTTAAAAGCCTGTTTAAAGGTATAGGATGTTTTGCATGCGTTGTAGATATGACTGAATTATTACTTCAATTGCATATGTATGTTCCCTGTGACTACAGATGTACATAGTCACAGAATAAAAAACACAGTCAAAGGAATCCAGACTGCTTATTTTTATACTTACTGATATCCCAGGGAAAAAGGTAAAAAGCAGTTTATAAAACCTGGACAAAAGAAGGATGTAACTTTTTTTTGTACTCCCTTGGGCTGAATCTCAGCTGAAACAACTGACAGTTTTTGGACTTACTGAAGGAAATGATGAGTGAAGATAAATATCCAGATGTTTTCTGGCCAGATGTGTAAGGTTACAATTTGGAAAGCATGAATTCTCTACCTATGTCTCCTGAGAAGGAAGTTGTAAATAGTAAACATGCTATATTTTTATTTCTACAGTTTTGGGGGAAAAACAGGGTTCAAAGTAAAACTTTGTTTTGCCTTCAATATGGTGTCTTAAGAACACATGTAGGTTGAACAAGCAGATTTGCACAGCATGCAAGCAGGGTTTTTTTTAATAGCCATTATGTCTGCATGGCTAACTTAGCACCCTTTGTGCATTGTTTTTAGTTCAGGGGAGATGCATCTTGTGGAACTGTCTTAATTTTCCAGCAGTAGGATAGAGGTGTGTCAAGTCACTGAAAGTTTCCTATTTTCTATCCCCATGTTTCAAACTTATTATTTATGACAATAAAAAATTCAAAGGTCGACTTTTGCCCCTCTTTCCGCCGCCTACACTGTCTCTCCCTTCCAACCTAACATACAGATCTCCTTTTCAAATAAATAGTTGGAAGAGGCTGCCTGCTCGTACAGCAGCACGGCTCATCTCAGCCTCTGCTTGCTCTCAAACTTGGGAAGAGGAAAGAAATGTCTTGTTCAAGTCAAGTAAATAACTTAGCTGCTAGGCAGTAGGAAAAATATTGGATTTGATTGTGTATTATTCCCATATGGGTGAGATATATTTAAAATTGAAAAGGAAATCACCTCCCTTAAAACTTAAAGTGACAGATTTTTCAAAAATTGGCAGCCAATTTTCACCTGTAATTGTACTTAATGTGGAAGGGATTTTCCTCTGCTGATGAGGGATAAGAGGGTCTTGCCACCATACTAGTAGTGAGGCAGAGGAGGCCCCTTCCAGAACATAAAATTTGCTGGCCAGATATTTCTCCACTTCCTTGGGCTAAAGATCTCCTGAGAGCTGGAGACTGCTTCAGTGCATGAGAAGTGATGAATTCATGTATGTGAACTCCCCGCTCCTTAGGAGCTCCAAAACAAGCAGGTCAAGAGTGAAACTTTAAAAAAAAACAAATCAAAAACAACAACAAAAAGATCAACCCAAACCAAAACAACAACAAAAAAGAAATCAAACAAAAATGCCCAAAAAACTCCCACCAAAACAAAACCCCCCAAAAAACCCAACAACTTTTAAACAAGGTTATTCTTCTCCTGGGCAAGCAGTGCATGTTCTAGCACTGCAAATTCCCTTAACTGGCATTACCTACAATTTTAAATGGAAGCACCTGAAAGGGTTTTTATATATGTGCTTATGTAGACTTATTTTTGTGTTCCCATTCTGCCAGTATGTAAACATTAGAAAATAAAACAGCCATATAATTACAGCAGCCCAGCCTTTTCCTCTTTAGAAAACATAAAGAGCTTTCACAATTACTCGTTTCAAAGACACAGGATTTACAACACCAAATTTCTTCAATGACTTACTAAATTCTTCTCAGCCATGTATGAGAACAACTGGGCTCTGGAGCATGATCTGAAGATTAGCAATTGCGAGGATGTAGAAATAACTTGTTTCAATTTCTATGTAATGCTCAAAACATTGCTGGAAAATGTTGTGTGCTCAGGACAAGGAGGGATGTTAAAAAGTGCAGAGAGAGTGTAGAAGTATCACCAGATGCAATTATTGCTGAGTCTTTGGATACAAAGAGAGAAGAGGAGCTGTTCAGAAGAGAGAACAGAAAGAGAGGTGGAGAGTGACCATGAAGAAAAAGTGGCTATAGAAGTGGCTTAATTCTGTTCCTGGGAGTTCAGCCCTCTCCTAGAATAGCTACTGCTCCCCAAAAAGAGACCAAATTGCTAACCTCTGGGAAAAAACTTCTAGGTAGCCAGGTGACACCTGGAAGCTTCCCCAGCCCGTCACTGCAGCGATGGCAACACAACTCCCAGGGGAGGCAAGGACTCTGGACTCTGCCACAGCTTGCAGCTGTGGTTTCCTTTTTCAGGCAGGGGAACAGGGGAACCTGATTTGCTACCCAAACTAGTAGTTTTTCATGTGTGTCATGGTGGTTTTTCTTCATGAATTGCCAGGTCTTGCAATATCATCCCCTCTCTCAAAAACATTTTTTTTTATGGTGTTGGCTTTAAAATAATTCTGAGAATATTTTTTCCTTGGCTTTGATTTTTGTGCCTATAGGATACACTTTCTTGTGTATTTTTTTTTTCTTGGACTGAAATAATTTGTGTAGTAGTGGTAAGTTGTTGGGTTTTTTTTACAAGTTACAAAACTTACAAAAATGTTGTTTTTGTAAGTTTTAGCAAGAGTGGAATCAAAAAGAAATTTTGGATATCACAACAATTGTGAGGAGAAGCCTGGGACAGGCCAAGTGGGGCCTTTCAGATAGGAAAATACTGTATGTGCAAGTGGAATATGAAAGCATTGCTAGATGGAACAGAAGGATGTGACAGAAAACAGTAGGCATTGAGGCAGTATAGAGGAAAATATGCAGAATCAGGATGAGTGTAGGAGAAGTGAGGAATTTATGATGGACTGATTTATGGCTACTGCATGGCAAAGTTCAGGGATAAAACCCTGTGCTACAGAAGTTGTTAGAAGGCTTGCTGTTAATTACAAAATTAGAGTTTGCACCAAGAATGAATGAAAGTCCTCTTTTTATATTAGACACTATGAAATCCTGTAATAGCTAAAATATACTTTTGCCATAAAGCTGGGCAGCCGTGTTTGGTCTGCTGAAAACACTCTAGTTGCTCCCAAAGAGTTACACTTCTGAAGTTTATGATTGCCAAGAAAATATAATGATTTTCCAGTGTTCAGAACTAGCAATAGTAGTTTTAAGTGAATGAGTTGGGTAAAATTGCTCTCTATGCTGTTACTGCTACACTGCTATAAGGGAAAAGGCAATGGCAAGTAATAAAAGACTATACTTTTATGTATAGTATGTATATTATTCTTGTATACTTTTTACCTCTTTGGAGAGAGATATAAGATTTTTTCATTTGCTTATGTTCAATAAAAGGCTGAATTAATATTTTTTAGTTACGTACAGATTTATATCCATTAGTCAAGAAACACAAGCATCCCTTGAGAGGGAGGCTACTGAGCATTAACGTAATTGCTGAAAAGTTTCACACTTTCTTTTTGGTTGGGAATAATATCCAGTATGTAGTGGGGTTTTGTGTGAGGTGATAGCACAACATTTTACATATTAATCAAAATAATTCACAGAGCTTACTTCATCTTCCACTCTAGTAGGATATGGTTACTACACAAATAATTTTAGGACAGGAAGTAAGAATAATACTGTAATTAACTGAAATTGCAGGGGAACTTAGGTAGTCAGAATGTAATTATGCAGTACAGAACTCAGTCAGGAAACAGGATTAACTTTCCTGTTCTTTTGAAAAATGCCAGATGATTGCTAATATTTATAAATGTTTTTTACACATCATCTGAGTGATGATGCCTAGGACAGAGGAGCTGCCTTTAAAATTATGTTAAGCAGTTTGTTCCTCTCTGACTCAGTGATAAAGATGCTTCCTTCAGAAGCAGCTGTTAAATTTCCTTCTTGCAGCACAGATTTCCTTAACGGTGTCATATCCAAACATCAGCCCAATCTCTATTACTTTGTCAGAATTAATTTGATTGCAGTATATCCAAAGTAAAGTCAAACTGAAAATGACTGAGTAAAACGGCTTTATTTTAGAAAAAAACCCAAAAGTGCATGTTGTGTCTATGTTATGTCAGACACTGACACAGGAAAGTTCAGTGTGACAGGTACTGGTTTAATAGTGAAATGCAGTTATCTCTAACTTTCAAAGGGTTACTAGACCCCTGCTCACTTTGGTATACATTGTTTATGTAACCTGTATCATTGCTCAAAGTGTTTGCCATGTGGTTCAGAAGTAGCCCAACAGAGGTAAAGTCAGAAATAAACTGTGCCAGAGGAAATAGAAAGTAGGATTAGCTACTGAGTAATAACAAGCAAAATACAAATGCAGGGAATGATACCTAGTTCAAGAAAAAATTCACTGTATGTGTGATTTGTTCCAAAGAGAGCTTTGGAATGCCAATTGAAACCAAAGTGTTTTGTGCCCTAAGTTTGACTCAGGTACATGCTGTATTGGCAGCGGCTTTGAATGCTAAATATTGGCACGGTTCAATGAGCCAGAGGGTAGGCCAGAGTGTAGCTATTCATTCCCATACTTGAACCACAGCAACTTTAATTGTAGGCCTGATGTTATTTTCAAGGCAATTCCCCTTTGATTATTTTGTTTACTTATTATTTTTACTATTTTATTTGCAATGCTTCTAAGGATTTAAATTTCCATCATAGACTACTATGTTAAACTTTGAAAGAGTTTACAGTTGTAAGCTATTTGGAGACTGGTGTTTATTTTAAAGTAAAAAATATTTTTTTTCTTCTAAATTACTGTTCTAGCCACAACTGAGAGTAACTCCATGAATTCTTTATAATCAACAAGAGTGATGCACTACATTTACAACATGATGCTCATTAAATGTTATTTTGTTAAAGAGGGCATGATGTAATGCTGATTGCAGTCTAGTATAAAATACTTATAATACTGCAATCTGATACTTGATACATACATGTATATTCATACAAACAAGAATATTATTTGAAATGCAGATTAAAATTGTTAATTCCAAACTTAATTTTACCATATTGACTAATTTAGTCTACAGGGTGAAATCCCAGTAAATCCTCTGCCCTCTTAATGATCTTGAAGGATTTGTTCTGCTTTTGGCATTTATATTTGGATGGAAAGAAGATCTCAGCAAGCAGCATTATTTACATTACATGCCTAAAGGCCAGTCTTTCTGATCAAGCAGCATCCTGAACTCAGGGTCTGAGTTATGACAATTCTGTACCTTGTTTTAAGGAAAGGTTAAAGTAACCAAAAGGTTACTTCTGCCTTTTTGGATTCCCATACTGGCGAGCAGATCAGCAGAGAGATACAAAGTGTTAATCCTTCATACTCACTGAAGTATGTCTGACATCATGAGCTTAATTCTTCACAATTTCTTAAGGAAATACTTGCCAAGACTGTAAAGAAAATGTTTTTACATGGAGCCTTACTTTGTTCTGACATTTATGCAAGGACACAATTCGCCATGAGCCTTTTAGTCTTCCTCTTCCTTCAGAGCTTAATGAAAGGAGCCTATTCATCCCAGTCTTTTGGCATTTTTGTGGAAAAATAATAGTTCAACTGCACAGGCCCACTCCTCATCTGAAATACGAGTAAGCCCTGGAGCTGAAGCAATCCATGCCCACTGCATATTTCTACCAGGTCATTGGACCACTGCCATCGTTAATAAGGTTGAACCCAAACCCACAAATGAAAGAAATAGATAAAAATACTTATAAAGTATCAATGCTTATAGTATAAATATACAAAATATCACATTAGAAAATGTATGTTGTATAACTGTTTATTATTACATTAGAGTTTAAAATATTTACATTTGCAGAAATGGCCCTGACTCATTTCGTAGTTGGGGAATATTCCTTTGGGAGCAATGGCAGGATGTTTTCTGTTAACCTCATTTATTTTATTTTAACTAGAAAAGGAAAAACTTTTTTAGCCAATTTTTTTTTTCCTCTCTGTAACTAGGTAATAAACTTGTATCTAAAAAAACACTTGCTAGAAAGTGCTGTTATCTGTTTAAAATTTACGGAAACGCTGCATTTTAATGGTACAATAACTAATGCTCAATTATAGAGGAATTCCTCCGGAAGAACGAGTCATGACTGCAAGTGCCAAATAAATCTAGTGGTGCGACACGAATAGTAAAATTTCATAACAATAATAATGTAAGGGCTATGTTTTCAAAGCAGACTGTGTTGATAATAGTACAGCTGACCTAGCGATGTTTGATTTTGTGTGTATGTGAGGTATAATATTACTAAATTATTGAGGATTCAACAGGGTGACTTACTGTTTATAAAGAGAAGACTCATGAAATTATATCTGGATTAAGAACTTAAAAGAAAAAATTATGGCATGGCTGTAGGATTGTATAAAAAATAAGGAAAGTCTCATGTTTCTTTCGGAAACCTGTCTTTCCTCAGGTTGGTACCCCTACCTGCAGTGTTGTAACCCAAATGCATAACCATCAAAGTAAAGCAAGACGCATCTGTAATGCCCTACAAGAAGAAAGATTATTTAAAAATTGAAGGCGAGAGATCAATGAGGAGAACCCTTTCAAAAAAAAGAATATTGTCATATATAATTAATTTAAAAACTGATTTGCTACAGGAAGTCTCCAGGGGTAATGTGAGGGAGAAGAGTTACAACTTTACTGGTACTCTAAGTTGCAAGACTGCTGCTGTGATTAGAATTGGAGTTAGCAGGGAAATAGGGAAAATTTTTGGATTCAAAACACCCTCCATGTTCTTTTACTTTTCCCGTAAAGATTCTTAAATCTTGAAAGTGAAATCTGTTGTTTTCGGACAAGGTGTCTATGTTTAAATGCTTATATTTTTACTAGATATTAAAGAGAAATAAGTATTATTTTGTGCTTTTAGATAATATAAAAAGGATTTATGCTGCTGAGAAGTTTTGAATACAAACCTGCAACAATATTTAATGCTATTATTTTATTACATGTTAATATATTTGCTTTAAAGTTCTGAGAAAAGATATTCCATACCTCTTCTACTGCTGTGATTTAATTTTTTTCCAGAGCATCTGGTAAAAATGCAAAGCTGACTTCTAAAGAAAGTCTGTTCCCCATTTACATTATGGAAATATGATGGATTAAAGAACCAAAGTTTTCTTACAATTTCAGATTTCCAATTAGATGAGACAGTCCTGGCAATAGAAAACATATTTTTTTATGAAATAAGATTAATTGTTTTTAGGAGTATAGGGGTTTTAGATGAGAGGTTTTTCAGGCTTTTCATTTCAAAAGTGGATCTTTAATTTTCTAGTTAACTGAAGCGATAGTTTTTGTAGGAGTATGATTTCCAATGGTATAAACTCCATACAGGGTGCACAAAGTAAGATTACTTTTCATCTTTAAGAAGCTGAAGAAATGAAGGAGTAGGCACTTCACTTTACACTTCTTTATTGATTATATGTAACATAAAAGTCATAAATAAAAATATTATCTCAGAGGTAACTCATTTGGTTGCTGGAAGTATAATTCCTTAGCACAGCACAGGGAGTAATTACTGCAGTGGATAGTTGTTTTTCAGTGTCTTGGATGTGATGATGGCACTGACATTTTAAAAGAACATGTGTAGAATTCAAAATTGGTTTAACAGAATGTATTTAATGTTCAATCATGATATTAATTTTAAAATAAGTAATCATTCTATAACAAGTACCAAATCCTAGGTTTTAAAATTTAAGATATCAAAACTAATTATCTGGGTATATAAGTTTATGGAAATAGCATCATTTTGGGAGGAGATGCTACACAAAGCTGATATTTAACCATATCTGTTTTAGCTGAGTATGTATGTGTGTGAGTGTGCTGGCAATGACTGCAATTAATGTTTGAGAGCTGGTTACATTAAGGCCACAGTGGAGTAATTCTCCAGTAGTTCTATGGGTCAAGTGAAAAGCTCATCCATTGTTCAGAGTTCCAAGTACTTTGGAAATTTGAAAATTAGGTGACCTGAGGAAATAGTACAAACATAGCTGACCTTGTGGTGGAGAAAATAAAAGGATGGCAAAGAAAGACTGAATTTCTTAGGAAGGTGTTTCTAGTTTGCCTGATGTCTTTGGACAAGGGACTGTGAACTGTTGCAAAGTGAGGACTGAGGTTGCAGCTGTTGCTTGAGATATTAGGGGGGTGTCATTTGAGTTGGAGCCTTGCTTACATGTGGAAAAGGTTGACGGAAATGTTATTGGGGATGTGCTGAGAATCTAGCACTTCCCCACTGGCTTGGGAGGGAGGGCCTTTCCCTTACTGCCCTATGACTTGTAATGTACTTCACATCCAGCCATAGTGGAGGAAGTATGGAAAAGTCATCTTTGCAGGAAAAAATATTTTTGAACCTGTGCACATTTAATAGATGGCTATTTTTATATGCTTGTGATGTTATAAATATATGGAATAATTTCTATTATAAAATGTTTACTTGAGACAAATGAAAACCTTTAGACACTATGAAGGATGAGGCTACTAGGGTAACAAAATGTATTGTTTCTTAAAAATGTGTCTTTAAAGCTGAGTCGTAGAACTGTTGAATGGCAAACAACTGATTGTCAATGTCCCGAAACTTTGACAGCATCCCTGTGATTTTCTGTGTATATATTAGCTTCAACTGCTACTAAATGTCACAACTATTGAGTTGCACACATGAAAATACAGCCATAGAAAATGCCTAAAGATTTTTGTAGGTCATATTTATGCTGTAATTTTTTAATGCCACTTTCAGTATGTTTTTAATTGCGTTTTATTTTGAAACAGGATTTTTTTTTTTTTTTTATGTTAGTGATATCCTCAATATGGAGATCTCTTAAACCAGAACCAGAACTTTCCATTTGCCAACCCAAAGTGAATTGTCAGTCACATATTCAGGTCCTATCTTGGAAATCATGGTCTTGTGAATCACTAGGCTTTATTTTTGGTGGCATAACTTGTAAGGTGAGATAAATCAGTATACTGAGATAAGATCTCAGTACACTGAGATAAGCCAGAATACGATGAAATTTTCTGATTCACAGGATTGACCCCAAGGTGTGATCCTGAGTCATTGTGAGGATTAAATGTGTATTTATAGATCCATATTTGACCTGAGCATCAATATCTGCTGTTTCTTAAAAAAGTTTGCATTTAAGGGAGAATGGTAGTACTTTCTCATGTCCTCAGGGAAGAGCCTGAATAGTACTTCTTCCCATAAGGGTCTGAAGAACATTCTCTCTTACAGAATGACTGTGTTCTGTTGTAATTGCTCTTGTGGAGCTAAGTGCTGCTCATGGAAACATCCTTTACCTAGCTGGTTTGTTTCTGATAGCCATGGAAAAGCACCTTATTGCACCTCCAAGCCTCTGACAAAAAAGGAGTAGTTTGTGTTAAATTTTGCTGTCTTAGTTTGAAGTATGCAAAAGAGCTAATTGTGAATTAGTTTGGGTAATTCTACACAGCCTGTCACCTAGGAAAGTCTTCACACTTGGTGACTTACATTGCATTAAGCAGGAATGTATGCCCCCTCTGAAAGCATCCTGTGCTGGCTGCTCTTTCACTGCCTATAGAAAAGTTTGACTATGGATTAGGATCCAAAACTTATGTTGCACAGAATCATGAGTAAGTTTGTGGGAATGGTTTTAGTTAATTAAGGCAAATACATAATTGCTAATATTCTCTTTGTGAAGGTAAGCTGATTCAGAAATTTGTGATTTTATAAAGCATTTTTGTAAGTGTGAAATGGGTCGAAAGAGAGAAAAATACGGTTTTGTACAGCATGAAGTTTCTTTTACAACTGCCAGGTTCTTACTTGATAGCAAGATGTACATATATTTCTGAATGACTTTTCCAACTGCTTAGGGTTCAGGATGAGTTTATTATGAAATAATAAAGTACCATTAATGTCCTCTGAGCAGAATAACAGCTTTGGTGTGGGGTCAATGTTAATTTGACTTCTTTCCTTGCTGTTAAAATTGTCCATCATGTGAAGGATTTGTTTCGCTGATCTACCCTCCCACTAGCCAAAAAAAAAAGACTCAGCACATTCTAATTTAAGACAGGTTAACCCCCATTTTTGTGCACAGTAAATGGACATGGCAGGGACAGAATCTTCATTCCTTCTGTCTTACTAAATTTTGGAAGCAGTAGTCTTTAGTTTAATAAAGGCCCTGTCCTCCAGCTGGATTTGTGAAAGGAAATGCTCCCACACAGAGCTGATTTGAACCTAATGCTTCTTTTATGTGAACATGTTAAACTTAGGTCTTATGGCACTTGATACAGTGAATACAATCTACTAGTCATCAGTATTTTATAAAAGTGAACAATTTAGTCTGTGATGTCTCAATACTCTGTCATATTACAGACTTCTATTTATCAGACTTCTATTTAAATAATTTGCACTGTATAGTGCTCAGGGTTTTTTTATGTTGTTGCTTTCTATATTCACTTCAAAACTTAATTTAAATTCCTTATGCCTTGTGCAGTAAATGGCCAATAAATGCTTCTTGCACATTGTTCAGTTTATAGTAGAGAATATTCCTTTCTTATTGGTAATTGCACAGCAGATTATTATGTGGTGAAAAAAAAATCCGTTCTTTTCCTAAGGCAGAAACCCAAGTTCCTGTCTGTTTTGCGGATGTTAAAAATCCCTTGACACTCAAAGAAGAAGAGTGGGAGTATTAACTCTCAAGAACCCTTGGCTGAGTATTCATGAAAAGAGTCTTTCTCCTCCCAGCACAGGGGACTAAACTTGTTAGGAATGCTTACTGTGAAAGAAACACTTTATGTAATCTTAATAAATGAAATAAATTTAAGAGCATTTTCTTAAGCAGGAGGGGAGGATTGGGAAAAAGTTCAACTTTTTATTTTATTAAGAAATACATAGAGAAGGACAGATTATCTGAGGATTTGTCCAAACTTCTAAGCATGAACTCCTGTGGAGAAAATGACTGTAGAAATAATTTTTCCTTACCTATTTTTAATATTTGATAGCTGCAGTGGAAAAAAAAAAAAGCCATTTTTCTCTCTTTCAAATGATATATGCAATGAATAGCCAAACCACTTCCACTGTACACTGCATAAGAGCCTTGGAAGTAGCTTTTAACATGGTAGCAAAAAACTCATAATTATTAGAAATGACAGGAGTTTTTCAGTCAGGGTGACTAGTCTACATAATGAAATACTGATGACTGGCACGTAAGAATAAACGGTCTTGCACTGTAATTGAGTAGAATCAGAGCCTCTAAAATCCATTTATTAGTCCACCTTGCAAACTTTTTACAGATTTTGCAGATTTGCAAACTTTTCCTAATGTGTAGAGGTACAACCCCACCAGCTACAGGAGTCAAGACTTCATAAAGCTGAAGTGGGTTTTGGAGGTGTGGGTTGTCTCAGCTGACACAGGCCTGGCAGGCAGCAGGAAGCGGGGCTACCGTGCCTGAGGGAATCGCTGGCCGTCCTCGCTCGAGCCCAGGGTCTGTGTGTGCCGGTTGTTAAGACAAACAGGGAAAGGGAGTGCCAAGAGAGACCGCCCTGCCGAGCTGTGGATAGATGTTATTATTTTTAAGAAGAAGCCCTCTGGTGATATAACAGGGCTGACCCTGTTAGCGGATGCTTCATAAATCTTTCTCAAGTGAAAGTTCCTGGCTGCGCAGGTTGGAGGGCAGACAAAAGAATCAAAAGAGCCAGGATGTGAAGTCTCTGTACTGTACATGTGAGCGCTGCCTATGGGACTCTGCAATAATACAACAATAGCCAAGATTGCAAGGCACAGCTTCAGTTCACTGCCTGCTTTCAACTGCTTCTAATAACAGTTTTAATTTTAGATTCCTCACGGCCTTCTGCATAAAATCTTAAAACCGTAACGATTCTTTAGCAAGAAAACAAAGAACGAAATATCATTGAAATGTCAGCTTAGAAAATCCTCTCCTTTCTCTCTTGATACTATAGTAATAATTAAATATGGTGATTAGAATAGAAACTGCAAAAAGAGAGAGTGGCTACAACATAAATATATTTGCTTCACTTTTACTGTCCACATATTTGCTGTGCTGTGATGAAAAGATCTTTATATAATGTATTACCTGCCAACTTACAGGAGACCTTTTTAATCTTGTTATCATCTGTTAATCATTTGAGTTAGGTGCTTTGCAGTACAGGACCTTCTCAAAGCTGACTGAAGAAGGCTCCTTGGAGCATACTGATGACATGCCAATCTCACAGTCTTGAATGAAATGGAGAAACTTTCTTTGTGGTTTATACTTGCACCTGTTCAAACAATATATGTGTCTATGGAATATACATATCCTCTCTTATTCAATCAGTACTGGAGCCATAGGCCTTGGTGTTTGCCAGCTGTGTACTGGTGACCCTGAAAATGAAATAGACACTTCTTGGTCCAAAAATCACAAGACTTCAGCCATTTGAGCTAAGTGAACTGATAGTACCATTTAGGTGGGGTTGCATTGCAGCAGGTATTAGAGGTGACCTAATCTTTGATTGTAGGCTGTACCTGAAGCTTCTCTTTTATCCATTGTGCCATTGTACATAAAAATAAATTAGTTGTGTTACCCTGAAATTCATATTTCTTGTCTTGTGTAAGAAAAAAGGGAGGTCAGAGGAGTGAAAGTGTAATAATTAGACAAATATGCAGGGCCAGCTTGAAAGCTGTTTGAATTGAAGAGAGACATTCTAACATTTTTGTACTTGGAGATGGGACAGGAGCAAAATGTATGTTGGTAGAGTTTATGTGCTGTAGTATTTTTAGAGCAAGTTCTCCTTTCTTTATTTGCTATTTTAACATGTCGGCATTCTCCCAAGTGGAAACTTTACATGAGGTTAAACATATTGAAAGTAAATGAGGAAGTCTTGATTGGCTTTGCAATTTACTTAAAATGTTGGCAAGAGCTTTGATTAAGAGCTTAAACTCACACAGGCTTAATCAAAAAGAAATTAAAATCCTGTAAAGAGGCTGCTCAGGATTCCCTTACAGAAAACAGAATTGTCAGCAAGAGCTAATTTTCTGTGTTTATATCAAGACCAGGAGAAGGCAGTGAAAAATAGAGCATAGTGGGCAGTTGAAGGGTAATTAATACATGTCCATAATGTACTGACAGAAAACAGAAAAGTTACTACATGTTGTAAATTTGTGAGCTTAAGGCAATGCTAGCCAGTGGAAGACCCACCCTGATCTGCATGACAGAAAGATGAATCACCTGGCAGGTGAGCTAGGAATGAATGAGGGCAATCCTAGCAATTGGTGGTGGGTGGACTTAATGTTCCTCCACTGTAAAGCTGCCTAGACTTTATCTCCTCATGTTACAACCTATGCTCTTATGTTCATTAGTTCAGAAAATTCTTACTGTACATGTTGAAAAATTTTTAGCACCATATTAGACCTATCCAAAATCAGACTATATTTTTCTCCTTAGGACGAAGTTGTCATTATCAGGAATGGAAAATTGCTGTGCTCTGTGATTACATACCAGACAACTAATTGAAAAGCAGTCTAATTAACGTTCAGATTGGAAGGAAAAAGTGGGACAAATAGGAAAGATTTGGCAGGATGATTCTCTGCATTAAAGAGACGCCAGTCACATTCTTTTATGCTATCTTTTACAGCCTAGCCCACAGGAGAAATGTGATTTTTAAAGTGAAAGAGAGTATTTCAGGAATATAATGTCATTGTTTCACAAATAAAGATGGATTTTTTTATGCTACTCGTTGGTATTTTTTAATTGGGGCCTGAGCCTCCTATGTTATAGAAAAATTCACAGAGATCTACAAATAATATAGCCCTATAAGTCTCAGTGTAGATTCCCTGACACCCCTGTGTTTACAAGTGTATCAAATGAAAAAAATCCATTTTCTAGTGTTTGAACTTAATTATGGAAAATTTAGATGGGAAATAGCCCCAGTAATTTCACTAGAATAATGTTAATACTGGGATAAGTAATCATTTTACCTTTTAAGAGTTTCAGCTTTTACTGTATTTGAAGTTATTTTGTATTTTTGGCAGGTATTTCAAAATTGTAATTAAATTTGTATGCCAAATGTTATGATCTTAATGAACTCAGCACAGACAATAGCTTATAGTAATTAGGAGAAAATCAAGGTCCTACACACTGGCATGTATGTTGCTGCCATACTGTGAGATCTTTGTTTTATCCAGCTACAGACCTCTTCTGTTATGGGGAGAGTAATGGATAAACTGTGTGCTAGTAACAACTGTTCCACGTATCACATCATATTTCTGTGTTTCAGTCCCCAGCAAGGGTAGAAGGTCTTCATGTTTTATTATACTGAACTGTACCTGTTCAGTTCCCAAAGCCAGGTTAGGAGGAGTTGTGTTCCAATTCACAGTAATTGCAAAGACAAAAAAAAAAAATTACTTCCTTCTGCCAAAGGGAAGCAAAGCAAGGCATTGAAGAGAAAAATCCATTTACCCAGTGTTCTTACTTCCTCAGTGTCTGTGACCCTACTATGGAATTGGAAATTGTGCAAAATAAACTACAGTCTTTTTAAGAAATCTTCGGGATTAAACCATTGAAATGATTGTCACCATCCCTTAAAAAAGTCAAATATGCTTTTGACAATAGCAGTCTAGATGCTTTGACATTGAGGTCTGAAATATATAGATTTATTTAGGAGTACACTGTTCTTATATACAGTTGCTCCCAGTTTATGTTGTAGGCTGTAGATACCACATATGAGTGCATATACTGTGTGTGATTCTGCAAAATATATTGACTCTTTAAATCCTGTGGAAAACAGGCATAGCCCATTAGCAGCTTTCAAGTATATGTTCATTTAGTAAGTTTTCAGAAAATACCAGGTATGTCAAGTCTTGCTTTGGCAACAAGTTTCTTGGAGTTGTCATTGTTTGTGACTAAGGTGGTGAGGTTTGAAGGAGGAACCAAAACAAATGCAAAATAAAATGGCTTTTGATATGCTTTCTATCCAATTTTTAGGTAACCAGTCTTAAGATTTGAATGAAGAAAGAGACCATCTTGAGTTAATCAGTGTAATTGCTAGAGATTTAAATACTGTTGCACACAAGTAATTTTTTATTAAAACTGATTTGTGAGAGTCTGCATTTAATATAAAAAGCAGGCTTTTCTGCTGGCATGGGAGTGAGAACAGCAGTGTGATCTATGATGACAGCACGTGACATGTCCAGTGTTCTAGGATCCAGTGGTTGTTTTGCTTGGCCAGTGTCACATAGCAAATTCCATAGGATTTTGTACCCCATTGACTGTGCTGGTGACAAGATCTGAAGTCACTCAGCAGACACAAAATCAACAGCTATTCAGCATATTGCTTGCATGTGCTTGACTGTACTGTTTTCTGCAAGGTTTATTAGCTGCTTTCATTATTTTTCTTGTAGTAAGCATTGCATTTTCTGATCCAGAACAAGTTTAGACAGCTATAAAAGGTGATTTTGTGCTGCTTTGTGTGGTTTTAACTGTGTTTAAAAGTAAAAGCACATGACTCTTTATTGACCTGCATTGATTTTAATGAGTTTTCAACAGCTCATCTTGGGTATTTTTTTTAAATTGTAGTTCCAGTGTGAAATCTTCTCCCTAAAGCATCTCAGTGAGTTGTTCATATTACACTGTAAAATGAGAGATTTCCTCTTTCTCCTTTACTTGCAAAAGTTGGCCTACTCTTTGTTTCTCACTATTTGAAAAAATTGCCCAAATACCCATGTTTGTTTAAAATAATTTCTAGTTGTGTGTACTGGATCTTCTATGTCTGCACCTGTGAAAAAGAGACAGAGAACTGGAGTTGAGTTCTCAGCCATTAGCGACCAAAATTCCATTTTGATCTGTACAGTGATTCATATGTAATGTTTTTGTATGGCCCTTACAACTAGAATATCTCATTGCTTCACAAATTATATAAAACATTTCCTCCCAAGGGGACATTTCCTTTTCACAGTACCTTTTGCAAACATCAGTGTAAAAATAAAATTATATATATTTAAATACATCTTTAATTTCAGTATTTGTTGGGAGACAAAGCACTTCTAACAGACAAAACCAATTTCATTATATATCCTGTCTTTATTAGCAAATAATGTGCTCCTAGGAAACTGAGAAGCATTTTGAATATCATTTCATGGATGATGTTTTTGCTGTTATACTGATTCTTAATTTATATATAAAAAGCTACTGTCAAGAGAGGACACTTATATACTGGCTAGATCAAAATGGCTTTTTCAGTGAGCAGTAATTCATGAGTGCCAGTTAAAATGAGGGATTTAGCTCTGTAACAACAAAGAATGTCAAGAGGTTTCTTACTGTATAAGGCCCAGGCGTTGTTTTTGCATTGCACGTTTTGGTGCCACGTGTGTATCAGTAGTGAAAGGAAGATGCCTTTTCTCTTAACATCTGAACTGTCCCTTGTGGGAAGCAGCAGATGAGTGCTCGGGGTTATTCTGCTCTTTCCACTCATGTCTTCCCTAACAACAAAAAACCCACATCCATGCAAAGCCATACATCAGCCAGCAGGTTGAGGGAGGTGATTCTCTTCCTTTGGTGAATCCCCACCTGGAGTAGTGCATCCAACATGGACATGTTGGAGTGAGTCCAGAGGAGGGCATGAAGTTCATCAGAGGGCTGTTGTACCTCTCCTACAAGGAAAAGCTGAGAGAATTGAGGATTGTCAGCCTGGAGAAGAGAAGGCTCTGGGCTGAGTTGTTGCAGCCTTTCAGTACCTAAAAGGAGCCTACAAGAAATCCAGAGAGGAACTGTTTCCGAGGATGTGTAGTGATTAGACAATATTCTTATGGGGAATGGCTTCAAACTGAGAGTTTAGATTAGATATTAGTAAGAAATTCTTTACTGAAGGTTGTGAGGGACTGGAAGAGGTTGTCCAGAGAAGATATGGATGCCTCATCCCTGGACGTGTCCAAGGCCAGGTTGGGTGAGGCTGTGAGTAACCTGATATAGTGGAAGGTGTCTGTGCCCTGGTCTAGTGGAAGGAGCCCAGGGGGGTTGGAACTTAGATGATGTTTAAGGTCCTTTCCAAGGCAAACCATTTTATGATCATATGATTTTTTTTTATCCTCTCTTCCACTGACTCAACATATGAATATTTTGTAGGAACACCTGTTTTACTATTACTCATATTTGATTCTTTGTGAGGAACACTTGGCTATGAGTAAACCCATACCAATATTCAAAGGAAGAAGTATAGGTGCCTAGGTTGATTTTTAAATCTGAAACTGTACAGATGATAAATGAGCTGAGAATGGTCTCTCAAAGAAGACCATAAACAGATACATGTTCAAGATATTAAAAAAATAATAATTCAAAGCATGCCAGTGAGCAGGATACCTTTAATCTGAATATATATATAAATATATATGAAAATTTTTTTGTGGTTTTCAAACAATGTCTTCCTTTGTACAAGATCTTTGGCTGCAGTTCTGTGATGAGTTTCAAGAGATGGTTCTATTATTTTCTGGTTGGTCTTTAATTGTGCAAAATGGTTGAAATTATTAGCTTTTTTACAATGACAATTAAAATATTGAGTTGCATTTTGGAGGCAATCTGGAGTCACATTCTTACCTAGGACTGGAAAAGATTTATGATCCAGAGATCTCTGCACCTACTCAATTGTTTGCGCTGTGACCGACACCTCTTGCCATCACACTAGGGAACAGCAGATCAGTCATCTGTATGCAGCAGGATGGCTTAAACCCTTTAAGTAGCAGCCTTTCATATGAGGGATCCTGCTTTCCCATCTAAGGTGGACATCTTGGGACTGCAGGGAAATGATAAAGCACAAAATAGGGTTTAAAACTGCTTGTTTGATGTTTACTTTCAGTTGTTTTAAGTTCAGAACACTGCCTGCCTTCTGGGCACCCACACCTTTCCCTATGGGTGTGCTGAGGGATAAAAACACTCTCTTCAAATTCATGCCTGACTTTTAGGTGTTTCTGTGCTCACTGCTTCTAGGACGGTATTTTTATAATTGGGTCCAAATGCTATCCATGCTGGGAAAAGCAGGGGTTAAAAGGAAAACTAAACAGATCACAGAGCCAAGGTTGACAGTCCACTTCTCTTGTTTTACAATCCCAGCCAGAAACTAACCCAGTGAGCTGAATTACCCTGCTGAGAGTTGTTGCGAATGCCAGAGTGAGCAAGCACGCCTGTGTGGGTGTACAGGAGGACAGAAGGGAAGAGCAGCCGAAGAGGGACTTGTGATCATCACTTTTGTTAGAGCAAATGACCAGATGGACTTCGTCTTGTGGTCTGACTTTTCCCTGGAGCTCTGCTCCCCATCCCACAGAAAAATTTCCTTTCTGTGCCTCCAGATGCAAACTGAAGCAGGACTTCCCACTTGGGGAGAATCCAGTGCAGCAAGGGTGGCACAAAGGGAATCCCTATGGAGCTGAAATTGGTAGATTTTCATTGTCCCTCTGTAGATCCTCATATTTCCATTATTTTTGATGGATGCACTCTGTTGAGCACTGCCAGGGGAATCACCAGGTATGCAGAGAGAGAGCTCCTAGCTTTCTGTTGCTTCAACAGGCAAGTACTAACCCCAGGTACCACTGGCAGAGATGAAACATCACCACCTCCTTGCTGGGCTTCGGAGGAGGCAAACTGGGGAGGAAGTCTGTCTCAGGCTTTTGAGAGGGACAAGTTTGTATCTGCACCAAGGCTGCTGATTAAAGAGAAGCAGCTGCCAATAGAGCTGGTAGGAAGAGGGAATGAAAGTAGGGACAGTCAGGAGCTGTGGGAGAAGTGGGAGTTTTCCAAATACCCAAATACCTTTCTGTTTTTCTACTGCTTCCCATCTCTTCCAAGATACAGTTTCAGTGGTTGCTAAGCATTTTCCAGAATTTCATCTGGATTTTTTTATTTGGCCTTTTTGCGTGAGAAAGTAAGGGGTGAGTTGGGTAGTTCATTTGTTTTTTCCCTGTTGTTTGTTTTCTGTCAAAAAATGTTTCAGTGACTGTTCTGTTACTCCATTAAAAATGTGCCAGTGGTGCTTTATCTCTGTGGTATTCTACCAGAGGGGAAGAGAGAGGAATTCAGAATAAAAGATCCCCTGATAAGCGACAACTCTGAGAGTATGTTTCTATTTTCTTTTATACTTAGTACACTGCTGCAGAGTCAGCAGTTTTAGTGATGTTTGACTTTTTTACATTCATTAGAACTTTGGACAAGCTGATTTCTAATACATCAACTACATAAAATGAGTTAAAGTTGATTTTAAGTGCTGGCTTGAAGTCACTTTTAGCTTAAAACCACTCTGTACTAGACTGGTTCAACACTTTTTAGGAGTCTGTGTGAATCTGAAATAAAGTAACAGAGCATGATACCATAGAAGACAGCTTGAGCTAGATAACGAGGGAGGGATATGAGGTGTGACTGCAGGGGTATTGTCTGTGGGAAGCTGCCAGAAGCTTCTCCATGTCTAACAGAGCCAATGCCAGCTGGCTCCAAGATGAGCCCACTGCTGGCTAAGGCCAAGCCAGTCAGTGGCAGTGATAGTGCCTCTAAGATAATAGATTTAAGAAGGGGGAAAAATAGGTGTGAGAGAAGTTGTTTTAAGATTTAGTTTTTATTTCACATTATCCTACTCTGATTTTGATTACTAATAAAATTAAACTGATTTGCCCAAGCTGGGTCTGGTTTGCCCATGACACTAACCAGTGAGTGATCTCTCCCTGTCCTTGTCTCAACCTACAAGCCTTTTATTTTATTTTCCATATCCAGCTAAGCATGGGAGTGACAGTAGCTTTGGGGGGCACCTGGGATTCAGCCAGGGTCAACACAACCCACAAACAAAGAACTTTAATTCTGTAGGAGGCAGAATGTTGACTTGTCATTCTGAATTTTTTTTAAGAGTGTAAGGAGCAGCCTCTGGCCTGCTCCAGAAAACATCAGCAGATGCTGGTACCTTCATGTGCTGTTACCATTTTATTTTCTAAAACTAATTTCTTCTTTTCCTCTCAATGGAGCAGAAGTACTTAGTTTGTCTTCTGGATGTTTTTATTTAAAATGCTTGATGCAAGGTTAAACTTAGTGGAATGCAGAAAATAAATAAGACTCAGAAGATGTGTAAGTAGCCGTAATTATCTCACATTTAAAATGTATCAGTGAAGTATTAAAGAACTCTCAAATAATCATTGGAGTTGAAAAAACTCAATCATTTAAGCACAATAAGCATTCGACTTTAGATTTCTAGAATATGCTGTTACTATGTTCATTTCTGCAACATGTGAGAAAAGTCTACTCATAATCTTATAAGATGTACTTCTAGTGGCCCAGCAGTATAGAAAAAACATATCTGTTTTTTGTTAGCAGTGTATCTACTAGCTGTTTGAAAAAAATAATAATAAAAAGACACTCAGAAGGGAAATAAATATTTTATTTTATCTCTTTGTTTCTAATTTAAAGTTGAAAAGGAAAGTGAAGCTTTTTCTGTCTGTAATAAATTCAGATTTCCTAGAAAAACACATGGATTCTTTTGCACTTATCTTTCAATTTTGTACTCAATAACTCTTCCAAACCACAATATATCATAAAATATTATTTACATGAAACATAATAAAAACCTTTCCTTTACAACCAGGTATTTGTTATTTCTGAGTAGTCCAAAAGCAGAGACATAGGAAGATAGGATCTCTGGTATAGCCATTTGTAAGAATGGAAAAGTCTTCTGTTTCAAGCTTCTGCTTGCTTTTATATCTCCTCTGATAAAGTCTAAAAATAATGAAGGTTGTTTGGCGCTGACTGGTGGATTTTGAAGACACACAGAATTTTGTGATGCCCTAGAAGATATAATGAGGGTCAGTCTAGAGAAAATCTTGCAAGAAGCTGTTCGAGACATTCAGATTTGAGAAGAAAGCTGACACTGTTTCCTTACACCAGTCAGCAGAGCTGGCCTATGCCACCTCAGATGCTACAGATGCCCTTTCAGATGATACACAAAGGAAGTGTCCTCTCATCAAAGCAACATGAATTTTCAGTTTGTCCTGTTTGTACTTCCAGCAAAATGACCAAGTGTTTAATTGTTAATCCAGACTGGTTTTAATTTTTCACAACTGAGATCCTGGATGTTTTTGCTGGTCTTCTAAACACCTTTAGTATTTTGGCAGAGAAAGTTTGTACTACACAATCCACTGAGCAAGGAAGCTAAAAAGCACAGCTCCCTTCATTTTCCTTTGGGTCTCTGGGATTGTATGTGTCCTCATAGCAGGGCTGGAGGGCTTGGCCAAAAATCTGTGGAAAGAAGATCAGTCTGTGAGGACAACGAAGGTCTCCTGGGAATGGCAGCATTGGGCTCAGACTGCTTTTCCCCCTGCCTAAGGTAGTCATTTGGAAAAGCCCATCTTCCAAAGTGTCTTCCCACTGAACCTGGGGTATGAACTTCTTTATCTGTTTCCACTGATGAGGGGAAAGGCTGCAGCAGGAGGTGAAAAAAAAAAAGAGATTCAGGCTTTGTTCCATATGCAGAGGATTATCTGTGACTTTGGGGAGGACAGTGCCTGCCCAGCCCTTGTTTGCAGGGTGTTTCCAGCCACACCAAGTACTTTCTAGAGAAGCCCCAGGAGCACAGTATTTTGCAGGAACAGGATATATTTATTTGCCAATGTGTGGATTTAGAGACTGATCACATGGGAAAATCTTGTCTTAACCTTGGTTACGTGGATGCAATTTGTGTATGTATCCGCATGGTCTCTGTATATGTTTATGCACACGTTTGTGTTACCTGTATGCAAATAGCATGTGATTCAGGATAAGAAGGACAACACCAGGACAATAACACTATTTCTCCTACACAAAACTTAAAATTTTGATAATACTGCTTGATTGATTCCAGCTATAGCCAATTTTGCAAATAAAAAGTAACTTTTCCCAGTTTTTTAGGCAAGCCCATAGAATGCTGAGAGAGGAAATTGTATCTGGCAAGTTAAAGTAGCCTGGATTGCTATTCTTTACTTCCCAACAACATACACCCACACAGACTTTGAACTCCATTGCATCCTAAATTCCTACTGGCTGCATTTCCAAAGATTCATATTATTTCTAATAAAAGAAGTCATCAGCCAGCATTTTCCTCTGAATTTTGAAATAGATGGTGTGACCTGCAGTTACCAGCTTCCAAAGTTAATGGATGACTCATAAGAAGACACACTTTATTCTTGTTTATTATTTGAAAATATTGGCTCTTGTGTTTAAGAACTTCTTTTTTTAAAAAACTTTTTTTTCATTATTCACAATTTCATTATTATAAATGTGGGAAAAGTTCCTAGTGGGAAAAGAATGCTTCAGACACACAGATCCCAAAGCCAACCCCCGCACTGCAATTTTCCTATTGCCTCACATCTGGAATGTGTAACTAGCAAACTCACCCATAAAAAGAATTATGGTTGAGCAAGTTAAAAAGTTAGTATTTGATGAAGAGAGGCATTAAGTTGACCCTGATAAAGACTTTTTTTTTCTCTTTACATGAAGCCACATCCTTTTTGTTAAAGGAGAGGAAAAAGAAAAGATGTGCGAAGTTTTTTAGCCTAACCCAGGAAGTTAAACCCTGTTAAGGCGGGCTCAAGCTCACACAGCTGGCTTGTAATCAGGACTGACTGTACTCCACATTGTTTTGAACATATATCCAGTTTTTCTTCCTTTAGAAAATAATCTGTATGTTGCAGCTGGGATATGATTATTTTTTCCAGTTTATAGTTCATAGCTCATATGTAGTGAACGTTGTAATGAAGGGATATTAGATTGGATATTTTGATTTTATTTTCCATTAAACGTAATTATGAATTTCTGTTCTAATACTTGTAGGGCATAAAATAAGACCAAAATCAAAACAATATAACTCACCTAAAAATTATTATATGTTTCAAAGTATGCTAAAATCAGCAGCATAAAAAGCAACAAGTTTAATCTATCATTGACATAACTAAGTTCAAGAAATGTATTTCATAGGTGACTTTTTCCTTTCATAATTTCTAGTTGGACAGTGGAGAATTATTATACTTATAGAAACATTTGCAACCCTGATATGTCTGAAATCCTGTTTACAGATTTTGTGTGAATTGACAAAACATAGTGCATTGCAAGCATCTAAATGTTAGTTCATGTTCGCATCAGCTGTGCAAGAGTATATCAAAAGGTGAATCTAGACTTGAACATTCACTTTTTGTATTCTCTAACTTAATAATATAATATTATATTTATTTTATAATTTTATTTAATAACTTTATTTAATATAATAACTGTCAGAGTTTATAAACATCTAATACAGGATGACCTGAGCCTGATTCAACAATCTTACAGTCTTTAAAAAAAACCCAAAAAAATCAAATGGATGCAATTTCCATTTACTATGGTCAAAGTTATGGATGGAAAACTTACACAAAGAATTCCATGAGCTATTAACCACCAAGTTTCATTTTTTCAAGGCTGATACTGCCAAGTAGATATTTGATTTTTGCCAAAGGTAAACTCTGTCCTGCAGGAGCAAAGAAATAGAAGAAGTGCAGGTGCTCAAATCAAGTAAAATGCTTGTGAAGAACTGTAGTGAAGAACTGTAGAACAGTAGGAAATTTTCACTTTGAACCACTAAGAAAACCTTCTCAGGAAGTGGTGAGTCAATAAACCCACAAAGAATTACTGCATTTCGAAATAATAGGAACTGAGGAGGCATTAATTTAAAGGTTTGCTTATATAAATATAGCAAGGTTGATTGTAAGAAGGAAATAGAGTCAAGAAAAGGAAGGCATTGGTTCCACCTTGAACACTGAGGGATACAGAGGCAAAGCTTTGTGACCTACTAATTCTGAAGATGAATAAATGTATACAGATAAGTAAATTTTTAAAGGTGAGGTCTCCACAGCTACAAAAGAACCTTTCTATTAGCTACTGATGAATTTACATTAGTTATTTTGTTAAAAAAAGAAAAATTCCTGACTACTGCAGCTTGAGGTCTAATGTGTTCAGCACAGGTCTTTCAGACGTATGCAATGAAGGCATCATTCATGGAATAACCCTCAAGCAGGAGTATAGTATCCTGAGAGCTTAAATCCTCCCTCTCCCAAAGTGATCAGATCAATATGAAGACTGGTTGGACCGTTCTGCCTGTGTTCACATTGCCAATCTGTAAGAGAACATTGTAAAATATGGGTGCACATGTGATTAATATATCAAATGCACACTGAAAATTGCTTATTATCTATAGTTCGAACCATTGGTAGTTCAGCATAAAGATGTTCACAGCAAGTGACTCCATTTGGGGAGGACACAGTAGCTTTTTCAAAATAAGCTGAATTGCCTAGCAGCCTCCTAAGAAATGCAATGTATTATATTAACCTGTCTACCACCTCCTTTCAATGGCTCAGTTTCCAGATTTTTTTCATTTCATACAAATTCACTGATTGCTTTACTTGATGTGGTTTTGGTGGTGGGTTTTTTTTTTTTTTTCAGTTAAACTGCACAGAGGCAACTAAACAATTTAACAAGGACAATATTGACTATGCAATAAACTTGGCCAAAATAGATGCCATTGCAACTATGGGTGTCTAAAATGATTGGATGTGAACAGGAATCTGTGAATGGTACAAATTTCAAGTAATTTGAGTTCCAGGTACTGAGTCTGACACTAAATGTATAGCTACGAGCAAGATGGTAAAATAAAAGCATTTCCCTTTTCATCAGCTTTCCTCTTCACTACTTTCAGTCAGGTTGTTATCTTTTAGAAATCTGAAACTGGTTTGTGCTGACAAAAAGTTTGAAAGCCATTAATATTATGGGCTATACTTGCCTTCCCACTGTACTGCAGAAAAAGGATCAAACTTCTGAATCCTACAGAGGCTTGACTTTCTCAGGTCAGTATGAGCATGTGGTGTGGGGGCTGAAACATCACCTTCACCACTTCATTATGCATTTGCAGTGTGCCCCAATAAACAGGAAGTAAAGAAACCCAAAGGAATGTAAATGCTAAAATATTTGGTACTGTCTGTGTATTTGACAGCCCTTTCCTGGCTAGTAGAAATCAGCTGGGAGATTTCTACCAGGGACTGGTCTCCAAGGATGGATTGAAATGTCTAAAGAAGTACCCTGTGATGCTGGATAAAAAATCAAAGCTTTAAAAATTTGATCTATTTATTTAAATTATTTTATTAAATTATTAAATTTAATTTTGGTGGTATTTTTAGTATTTTATTATCCGCTGTAGTGCAAATTTGCAAGTTTCTACTGATAAGGTAATGCCCACTAATTTTCATTATTTAAAGATGTGTAACATTTTGAAAGGAAAATTTTGCCCCACTTAGGAATAATCCCTTTGAAGAAGTTTTTGGAAAAAGCCCTCTGCATAGAAAAAAAATTGCTTATCTTTTCTGCAGCAGCAACAGCTTTGCTGTATTTAAAAGTTACAAAAAAACCCATAAACCACAGCCCAACACCTGCTACTGGATTTTATTTGGAAATATAGCCATATGTTCACCATCCTTTGCTATTATTAAAAAATTATTATTGTAGCAACAACCATGTTTCCTCACTTCTTGTTGATCTTAATTTTGAGTTCAGGATACACAATGGAATTTCAGCCTTTTGGGGTAATTTCTCTGGTGATGAAGACACTCAAAATGGTAAACGTAAGTTTGGTTTTTTACAGCAAATTTTGCTTCTACAAACCTCTAGTAAATATTGTACTTAATTAAGCCAGTAGAACTTTGATGACATAAGTTGTTTTAATTTTTGGATTATTAAAAAGGTATTAAGAAATAAAGATAGCTATGCTTTATTTTCTGATGTGTGAGAGTAGTATGAAACTCAAAAGTATTATTGCGCCTTTTTTAATATGCAAATCTGTTACTGACTCATAACAATTGTTTCTATGAAGGATTCAGATTTCTTGGATGTAGGCAAAATTTGAAATGGGGAGATATATACTTATTATTTCCTTTGTCTATGAATTGTCTATGACTGTGCCTCATGGAAAACAGTATTCAGAATTTTAACTTCAAATAATAAGAATATTTTGATGTTGATTTTAGCAGAAATTTTTTCTTATCATAAAAGAAGTAAATTCTAGCCCTAGTAACAAAAGAATTTAATAGTGACTAATTTAAGACCATTTAACCTTAGAGTTTTTCCACATATGCATTGCAATCTAAAGAATTTTTACACAAACCCCCAATGTTTTAAGTGGAGGTTGGGGTTTGGTTTTTTTCAAATTTAAATATCAGAATTTTGAAAATGAAACTGCTACAATCAGCTAGTTTTTTGAAAACTGTGAAAGTTTTGTCAGTCACTAGGAGAAAGATTGCACCTGTGTAAGGATTAATTTGTTGTCATGGTCTCTGAGAAAGAAATCTAAGGGGAAGGTAGAAAACAAAGTCCCATTTCTTTCTTTGATCCATCTTTAAATACATCAGTAGAATCTGGACGTCAGTTTGATCTCTAAAATCTAGACTGGGTTCAGTAGAGTGCAGTGAAAGGGCACTTTCAAAGCAACAATAAGAGCAGCTGTTGAATCTCTTGTGTAAGTGTAGCAAAGTAATGTCTCTAATCATGTTGAGGCTGATTGAAGAACAGGCCAGAATGCTACTCAACAGAAAGTTGTATTTAGGTTACAAGAGATTCAATTATTTATAAATATGGAAACTCTTCTTGCTCTGTGTAAGGAACACCTGCAAAGTGAATTAGAATTAGGGCATTAGAATGCTCTGTGTGCTGTGGTCTTTGCCATTAGCCTAATTAAATGATCATCCTGAACCCACTCTGATCCTTTTCTTGCCCATGCAAACTTTGGTGCTGCCTTGGCTTAAATACAGGTTTGCCTTTCAGTCTTAAAGGTCCTTTACAACCTAAAGGTTTGTGTGATTCTATGCCATCAATATTGACCTGGAGTGGAGTCAGGTGATTACATTCGGTTTCTGGAACAGAGGGTCTGTCTCTTGTTCTTGCTTCACTTTTCTAACCACTTCAAGCCCCACTCACAGCTCTCTGCCACACCATTGTTCTCCTCCATTCATACCCTCTCCCCAGGCATTTTCTTCCCTTTTAAGTCCAGCTGCTGTCTCACTCTGACTGCTTTGTTTCTCAGGTGTGCATCAGCCCTTTCCTTGAGCTGATCCAATTTACTAATCCACTATTCCATCAAGGAGAGAGATACTTTTAATTTTTCCTCAGGGTAAGATCCAGAGATACGGGGAATCTTGATCTACAAGTAATGTTACAGCTAGCTTTATGAACGTCTCTGAATCATCTCGTCTAGCTAACCTTCAAGAGTTTTGTAGGAAATAAATACTTTTTACTTTAATTTTGATTTACATTGCATTATATTATCTTTCATATGAAATTCACAGAAAGCAAGATTTCAATTAAAAATTACTAAAGACAGCAAAGTCACAACATGTCTGTGATGAAATTTCATTTTTTTTGAAGGAGCATTAATACTTTTTGAAAGTGATGAATGACCATTTAATCTGTCCATTAATATGTATAATATTAAAAATTGGAGGCCCTTATGCATGCTTTAGTATTTATAGTAAATCTGGATAATCCTGCAGAATTCTGCTTGTGTGATTCATATTACTGTTTGGAGTGATTCATGTTAGCAAGATAATATATACATTTTACTTAATCCTGCTGTCTGTGGGCAAATATGGTTGATCAGCTTGTAACCAGTATAGCTTGTTAATATATATATATGTGGCTAATCAGTTTATAAGTGCTCTCTACAATTAATAATTTCTTTGTTCTTAAGTTACATCTTATGTCTTTCCTTCATGGCTTTTTCAGCAGTACTGAGGGCAGACATAGCGAATACATAGCGGATGCTTATTTATAAAGAATTTGCCCTATCCCTTCTATTTGCCCCTTGAAACTTTTCTCTTATGACCTCAACATTTCACTCAGTCAAGTCCCATAAAACTCTCTTTGTGGGAAGCACTTTTTATGAGATAATATAATATCATTTTCCTTGATTTTTGGCCACTGTCTTCACAATTGCTGTGGTAGATTTGGTTGCACAGATGTTGCATTTTGAGCTGAAAATTTTTCATGGGACTTATGTAAGGCTGCCTTAATCACAACAGGCTTCCTCAGCTGTCCCTTGGCTGTGACCTATGACATCTTCACTCCCTTTCTTCTAAACCCTTTTCCTAATAGAACCCAGCAGATCTTGTCTGTGATAAATTGTTATTCTGGGTTGCAGCTGGAGATCTCATCATATGTGCAGTGTATCTGGAGTTTATTCATTAATCCAAAATAGTGGCCACCGGCAAATCCCTACGTGTGCCCTTTAAGTGTTAGAGTTCAGCTGTGATGAAAACTGGCCTAGTAAAATTTGCTGTGGGTAGGATCTGTCTTCACACCTCTGCTTGTGAGCAGTGTGTGACTGTACTGCAGGGAGATGTCATTGAGTAACATATACCTACATACTTACACAGAACTACACAGAGGATGGGATGATTATGAATGCAAAATCCTAAGTGCGTTTTGCTCGTATTTCTTGATTTTAACATTTGTATAGTTTTACCTTCAAATAAACCATTGTGTTAAGAGCTCAAAATTGCAACCTCCTTGTGTTTTGTACATAGCCAGCTGTCTCCTCTGTGTTTTAAGTGATTGTGTACTGATCTTCTGGGCTGAAGAAGCGTCAAATCCATCTTGACATGCAAAGTGATAGAGTGAATACTTATGGCACAGCGGAGGATTCTTGTTTCAAGGGCTTTATTAGTCAGTAGAAGATGGTCATGAATATAAGATGGTGCTTTTTCACCATGCTTTGACTGCTAGAAGCATCACTTGAGGTCAATTCTAAACCAGAATTTCCCATGAGGATGTTGTTGAGGTAGGGCAAAGCCACGTCTAGGAAAATCAGCAGCAGTGTATAAGCTGGAGCTGATGAGTTGCTCCCACAGGCCCTAGAGCTATAATTTGGCCAGTCCAAAAACATGGTTGACATCCAGAGATCAAAACATTAGACATCATACTGAAAGGATTAACTGATGCAGATTTTGGATAAAGGCTTTAGAGGAAATAAAAGCCAGAAATTTCAGGACAGAGCAGATATATTTCTCAATAATAATCTTATTAATCTTTACAAGTACGAAAAAAGATGAGTCAGTAGGTTAATTTTTCTTGTCAAGATTTCCTCCAATATTTTGACATATTACAAAAAGTTCTAAGGAAAACCACTTTTTTAGTGCTCTGCCATCAGCAAATTTTTTTCTATGCAAAAATACAAAATTAATGTAGTATGTTTCTGAAGGTGACAAGGAACAATCTTCTGGGTATTTATAGTTGGCAATGATATTGATTTATCTGAGAATGTAGTGCAAATGTTTGTCATTTGTGGTTCACTCTTCAAGATGCAAGAAAACCCCTGCACCTGTGGATTTAGGGGTGTATGAGGTCATAAACTGCATACTCCTTGGGTCATGAGGTTGGCCATTTATACATAAGCTCCTAATATCCATAGGACACCGATGGTGTGAAATTTTTCTAGAGTTTTAGTCCATGCTAGTTTTCTATGTTCCACAGGTTTTATTATCTCTTGTTGCTCAAGTCTAGGACTGCAGCTCAAGAGAAAACAGCTTGTATATAGTATGTACACACTGCTGGGGCCTCAGCACCTTGCAGGATTCAGCCCTGTCTGCTCTAGTTTGTTAAAACAAATTATGGTAAGAGTACTTAAACTGTCTCCAAACTACTGAAGTAATAGAAGGCAAAATACAGAAATATTAAATATAATAGTAAATCAGATCACTTTCTGATTTTGCATTTTCTAATAAAAATATAATTACAGAAGCAATAATTACTTTTTATTATTAAGCTGGATTACAATGAAAGTTTCTAAGTAATTTTAATGAAAAGAGATGTCTCAAAAATACTTGCTTTTTAAGAAAGTCCAATGCTCACAGCAAAGTCACTCACAGATTTTTTTTCTAAACTGATCTTTGTCACTGGTTAGGCTCCTGAAAATATGAGGTCTGATTTCATCTTTTCACTTGATTTCTCTAGTGGAAGTGAAGAGAGTTGAATTAAATGTGAGTAAGAGGTTGTAACCATGCTATTTATTTAGTGGTTTTGAGAATTCTTGAGAAATGTGCTTTCTATGCTTCCAATTTCGTTCTTGTTCATCTCTTGATGTAAGAGTCAATTAGTGTATTAATACACTTGAAAATATGATAGAAGAGTCATTGACAAGACTATGGTGGCTGGCATACAGTATGATGCTTTTATCTTTGCTTTTATGATTCGATTATTAAATGTCCTGCTGATATTCAGACAGATGATGTACAAACATTCTGCTCATCTCCGCTGCATTGAAACAGGAGAGAGTAAGTACTCTACAATAAACATTTTCATTAAATTATGCAAAGGCAGAATACAATCTAAACTAAATATAACTAAACATATGTATATACAGTACACTAACACAATATTTAGCCAGATGATCATATAGGGATTATGGCTGTGGCCTTCAGGAGAAACCCTCAATTATCTATCTCTCTATTTTGCTGCACAGCAAGTTCTTTCAGCTCAATTTTTTTTTGCATTAATGCTCATTTTATTGTTCTGAATGAATGAGGCTGTGATAAAGTACTGGAATATATAGCATAAATACCAAGTTGTTTCAGTTGTTCAGATACTTATACAAGGGCTACCAATACTGTACATGGTGCAAAACAAAGACAGAAATTTTAAATCTCTGTGATTCTGATTGAACAAAACTCTCGAACACACAGATAATCACATTTCTATGTGAGGAAGTCCCAAGATAATGACACCCTTAAAATACAACTGCTCATCTGACTTGCTTTGATATGAGAGAATGCTGGAATATGGTGAAGGCTTCCAAACTTTGAAGGTCTGCCTTACCATAGCAGTGGATACATGTGTAAACTAGAACAAGAAAATTCTTTGAATTCAGATACCCAAAAACTTTAAAATGTGTCAAAAACCTTCTATTGCCTGCCTGTTGTGTCATTCCAGGGAGAGGCGCAACTGTGAGCAACTTATAGTCACATCCTGTTTTGAATAATACCACTCAAGGGTTTTTTTCCTGTGTTACTGGGAAAGTCTCCTTCTTTCCACTGATTTTAGCTGTGCTCACTTCACCTGTCATTCCACTGACAGGCCAGCCTGGTATGTCTAGAAGAAAATGTGCTGTGTGCTGTGACTATAAATGGTAAACAAACCAGCCAAAACCCCATGCCCTCTGTAAATGAAAATGTCCGCATGTCTGCAGAACCAGGATCAAGAAAATTTGTGAAATATTTTGTTAAAGCTATTCCTCAAATATAATCTATACTGAGAGCCACAGTATATTCTGAGTTTCAGATTCTTCCTTCAGCGTTCCTCTGAAATAATTACAAGGAAATGAAGCAGCAATCAATAACTATGAATATCAGTAGCTATGGGATGTACCACATTCTATGCATGCATTAATAAAAACATATGAAGAATAGGTATAGATAATTTATACATTTTTGTGTTTTTTTCTAAGACTTCCTGATCAAACTGGAGTTTAGGAGTTCATGTGGCCTCAATGTGCCTGCACCTGGAGTGCTTGAAGAGCTTACACTTTAATCAATCGAGATGTGTAAAAAGATGTTTAAATATAAAAAGATGTTTAAAATGTAAATAGACATAAATACAGACTGATTTCTAAAGTTTTATAAGTGTATGATAGGTACGGTTTGCTTTGTCTCAATATTATTGTAAGTGATACCAAATTACAGCAGAGAGTGCTGTTTTGGAAAATAGGTGTAGATAGATGTTGAGTGGGTTGCTCAGAAGTCTGGTCACAATGTTGTATGTCTTTTCACTCAGTTAACTTTTTCATCAAATTATTAGGATCTTCACAGCATCAGAGTATATCCTACAACTGGTAAACTCTGTTTTGCTAACAGTAATCTAGATCCGCTGTCACAGAAAATTCACACTCATATTAGTCCAAAGTTCAAAATATGCTTTAGCCCACTTGTAAAAATTGCTTCTACTGTTTTGAAATAAATTAATGCAAATTGGAACTTAGCAATATTATTTCTTTTCTTGCACCTGTGAAACACCATTCTGATTTTAAATTTATTGCCTCTGAACTGTGTCACATGTTAGATGAAGGAGAGATTTAGACATGGTTGGTGCAGTTGTAAAGTAATGTGTCATGCAATCTGTGTGACTACAGGTTAGTCATGCCCATTAATTTTGCTTCAAAATTTCATCTTTTAATGCAGGAGATATGGTTTGACTTTAGATTCTGTTTGTATCTAGTAGCACTTAATCCTCTAGATTAAGTTTTTGGGGATTTGCTTGAGTTTTTTTCTTTCCTTTTTTTTATATGGTTTGCTGTGTAATTGGTGTTGTTTAAGGCAAAACTTCTTCTATTACACCTACCAGTTTCTCCTCTGGGTTTGCAGCATTGTAAATTATTAAATAGGATTACAGACAGTGTCATGATAAGTTTTAATGTGACAATGAAGTGAGAGCATTGATCTTATGTAATTTGAGTCAGAAAAATCTGAACAGGTAAACTATATGTAACTTCTTACAGCTGAATAGGAACATAAGTAATATTAGTAACAGAAAAAAGGCCATCTGGTCCAGCTTGCCTGAGTTTGTTTGCCTGGTTGATCATAATCTCAACCACCTGCTTTTCCAGTGAGCTCTACTTCACCAGCCCTATCTAATTCCAGAAACAAATGTATCTGTCTCTTGTACACCTATATAAATCTTTCCTTTTGAAATAGTTTGAATATTCAGACCGTATGTGGTCTTATGGTACAGAAGATTCACAAAGTCTCAGAAGAGATCAGAGCTGGTAGGTTCTGTATGCTCAATAAATGCACAGGAAGAAGTGCTCCTGATCTAAGGGTTTGTAATCTAGTTTCAGAGGAAATATGTGGATGATTAGAAGCCTATTGTAATAGAATTAGATGAACATCTCTGTGGTGATATGATTGCCCTAGCCAGCTGCAAAATGCAGATGTTTGTTTTGCTTTTAGATTTGGAAACAGACACCTGTACTATTTATAATCTGTACTGACATTCTGCCAAAATGTTTATTATTATTATTATTATTA